>CM054167.1:37731874-37739374 GCA_028751875.1 Rapana venosa | reverse complement strand
CATCTGGTATATACCCAAAAGAGTGGTCAAAGGCAATAATCATTCCAATTCATAAAAAAGGAAATGGTGATAACACAGATAATTATAGGGGTGTATCATTGTTAAGCATCATTTCGAAATGCTATACAACAATTTTGAACACACGATTATATAACTGGTTAGAAAATAACAACATGATTTCTGAAAGTCAGGCAGGTTTTCGTAAAGGTTATTCCACTATCGACCAGATATTTAACTTGTAAGCAGTTATTCAGAAATGTACACAAAAGAAAGGAAGGAAACTTTATGTTGCTTTCGTGGATTTCAGGAAAGCATTTGATTCTGTTCGACATGAAAAACTTTTGGAATGTATGAAAAAACAAGGTGTAAAAGGTAGGTTTATGGTGTGTTTAAAATCAATGTATTGTTCACTGTTGTCATGTGTGCGTGCAAAGAACGAGTTCACATAATTTTTTGACTGTCCTAACGGAGTACGGCAAGGCTGCGTGTTAAGCCCCACATTGTTTTCTATATTCATAACTCAGCTATCTGACCATATGAATGCTGAAGGTAAACATGGCATTCAGATTTTGCCAGAGTTTATGGAATTATTTGTACTGATTTTTGCTGATGATGTGGCTCTCTTGTCAACAAGTGCACATGGATTACAAAACCAGCTAAATGTTTTACATAGATGTTGCGAAGACATGAAGTTAAACGTAAATGTTAAAAACAAAAATTATGGTTTTCAGAAAGGGGGGTCATTAGGACGACGTGAGCAATGGGTATTTGGTGACAAAAAGCTAGATGTCGTGAATAATTATTGTTATATTAGGGTTTAATTTCACACGATGGCTATATGAAGAAGGCACTGAACATTAATTTTGGTAATTAAGGGCAAAAAGGCAGCTGCTCAATTAATAGAGCCTCCAGAAATATAAAGAATGATGCTACACTATTTAAAAAATATTTGATGCTAAAATACAATCTGTTTTAATGTATTCGTCTGAAATCTGGGGGTTGAGTAAGTTAGATCATTTAGAGAAAGTCCATATGTTAGCGTGCAAAAGATTTTTAGGTGTCCCAGTCAGATAAGATGGTTTATGGTGATCTGGGAAGGTATCCTTTATATGTAAATTCTTGTGTTTCAGTCTTATGGTATTGGTTCAGACTCCTTCAGATGGAAAATGAAAGATTACCTCATAAAGCCTACGAGATGCTTCTTGAACTAGATAGAATTGGGAAGAGATGCTGGGTATCTAAAATCAGGGAAATTCTATGCGAGACGGGTTTTCAGTTTGTTTGGTTGCAACAAGTTGTTGGAGATATCAAAGCGTTCTTGGGTCAATTTAAACAGCGACTTATTGACATTTCTATTCAAGAATGGACTTCTACAGTTAGAGATCGTAATAGATATGAAAATTATAGATCCTTCAAAATGATTTTTGAAAGAGAAAAATATATACACGATATTGATACTTATTGCTTCAGGGTGGCCATTTCTCAAGTTAGATTTAACGTTCTGCCTCTAAATGCAAATATACATCGATATAGTGATTCTATACAAGATAAAACCTGTCCTTTTTGTAAGTCAATAACTGAAAACGAAATGCACTTTTTCTTTGACTGTCCCATGTATTCTGATCTCAGAGCTAAGTTCCTTGGTGATTCAGCTGAAATTCCTCTACATGTGTTGTTGCAGGTAGCAAACCCTCACCAGATGCATAGTGTTTCCCGGTATGTCTTCCATTCAGCCAACAGACGAAAGAAATTATCATCTGAGCTTGTTATTTGATTAAACTTGCTGAATGTTTACAAATGAGTTGGTGTAAACTTGACGATTACAGAGAATATGATGTCAATGTAATAACTTTTGGTTTATGAATAGAGCACCAAATAATCCTTGTCTTTAGTTTACAGTCTTGTGACCATGTACGATGATAGCAGAAGATTGTGTTTTTTTAAATTCTTTTTTTTTCTCCAGTATGAATAAATCAAGCTTTATCATGAAAACATCTTCATATCAACTGTTGTACGTCGAAATAGTCATTCTGATAGTAGTAACTTGATGATGATGGTGGGCGTTGTGGTTGCAGTGTTGATGATGCTGGTGATATGGATGTTGAAGACAATGGTGGTGGTGATGTAGATGATGAGGACGTTGGTAGTGGTGATGTGGATGTTGAGGACGATGGTCATGTAGATGTTGAGGATGATAATGGTGGTGATGTAGATATTGAGGAGGATGGTGGTGTGGTATAGATTTTGAGTATGATGGTGGTGGTG
Source organism: Rapana venosa (assembly GCA_028751875.1). Classification (NCBI taxonomy): domain Eukaryota; kingdom Metazoa; phylum Mollusca; class Gastropoda; order Neogastropoda; family Muricidae; genus Rapana; species Rapana venosa. Next base: position 37,737,109 of record CM054167.1, on the reverse strand, counting down.
ATGTATATATTGAGTATGATGGTGGAGGTGATGTGGATGTTGAGTATGATGGTGGTGGTGATGTAGATGTTGAGTATGATGGTGGTGGTGATGTATATATTGAGTATGATGGTGGCGGTGATGTGGATGTTGGGTATGATGGTGGTGGTGATGTAGATGTTGAGTATGATGATGGTGGTGATGTGGATGTTCAAGATGATGATGAGTGATGATAATATAGAGGATGAAGCTGATGAAGAAAGTGATGTGGACTGTAAGATGATGGTGGCTGTAGAGATGTGGATGTTGAAGGTAATGGTGGTGGAAATGTAGATATTGAAAATGATGTTAATTGATAAGGATGTATCGTGTGAAAAAGACGATGGAGGTGATGCGTATGGTGAAAATTATTGTGACGAAGATGATGTGGATATTGTACATGGTGACGGCAATGGCGATGTAGAATTCAAAATTATTAAGGCGATGATGATGTAGTTACTGAACCTGATAATAGAAAGGATAAGGGAGATGCTACAAGGTGGTGTGACGATGATACAGATATTGATAATGATAACAGTGATATTGATCATCATGATGTAGATGCTCAAAAAGATGGTGGCGATGATGATGGAAATGCTGAAGCTGGTGTTAATGTAGATGCTGAAAGTGATGATGGTAATGATGGTGGCAATGATGTGGATATTGAAGGTGACGATGGTAACGATGGTACAGATTTGAGGATGATGGTGGTGATGATGATTATGATGACAGATGTTTCAAGATGACGATGGTGGCAATGATGTATATGTTGAAAATGTCAATGGAAGCGGTGGTGTGGATGATGAAGATAATGATCACGACAATAATGTAGATACTAAAGATGATGAGCGTGATGATGATAATTATACAGGCCAAAGAAGACGATGATAGTGTAGATAACGAGGAGGAAGATGTTTGTGATGATGACATAGATGATGAAAGTATTGATGGTATATGCTGATAATCTTGCTGCAGATGCTGCTATAGAAACATGAAGATGCTGATAGCGATGGTGATGTAGATGCTGAAGAAGATGATGGGATGATGATAACTAGAAGACTAAGAGTGTTGATTCTGTATGCTTTGCAGAAGTGGGAATGCCAAATGGATATAATACTTGCTGCTGTGATCTATACCTACCCCCTGCCCGAAACATGTTTTGTATAGTGGCCTAAGGCCGAAGTACAATAAAACTTTTCAGTGTTCAGTGTTCTCTCTCTCTCTCTCTTCTTCTCTCTCTCTCTCTCTCTCTCTCTCTCTCTCTCTCTCTCTCTCGTCTCTCTCTCTCTCTTCTCTCTATCTCTCTCTCTCTCTCTCTCTCTCTCTTTCTCTCCTCTCTTTCTCTCTCTCTCTTCTCGAACGCATGCGAACATCTTGCGCACATGTTAAATCCTGTTCCGCTTTTCGAAAGAGTAGGCCATTGTGTGCCGGTGGGAACAGATGACAACATTTACAAAACCGCATACACACGGGTACTGGATGTGAAAAAAAGCACATGAATGCTTATTCCATTATCCTCGGAAAAAAAGTCATCTGAGCGCTTTGATTTGTTTCTTTACAAGATTCAGCGCTATATAAGTTCCATACATTATCATATTATCTCCCCCCTCTCTCTCTCTCTCTCTCTCTCTCTCTCTCTCCTCTCTCTCTCACTTCTCATCTCTCTCATCTCCCTCTCTCTCTCTCTCTGTTTGTGTGTGTGCGCATGTGTGTTAGTGTGTGTGTGTGAGTGTGGTGTGTGTGTTTGTATGTGTGCGCGCGCTTGTGTGTGTGAGTGTGTGTGTGTGTGTGTGTGTGTGTGTGTGCGCTGTGTGGGGTGAGTGTGTGTGAGTGTTGTGTTGTGTGTGTGTGTGTAAATTCATGGTAAAACGTCAGCTACTTTTAACTGTGTATTGGCTTTGTGCGATGTTTAGTGTCGTTAATAGCCTCCTTGTGGCTATCTACATCAAGACGGTAAACGGCGCGAACCCGGTGAGAAAGAGAATTGAAATTATTGTAGGAAGCTAAGCACATCGTTTACCATCAACACACATGAAAACACAACCCAAAGTAATGGCAATGAAAAACTGAGTCGACACTGGGAACATCAAATGAGCACTCTCTACCTTTCCCTGGGGAAATTTACCTGATTCACACGCTCACAAAGACAGAAGGAGTTGTCAGGTGGGGAATAGTTTGTCTTGCAATTTGCAGAGTGTGCAATGGCAGTGCAGCTGGGGAAGGAAGAGAGAAGGCAAACTTTGCAGCAAGTTTCCAGCCCCCGAAAACGTTCTTGCTCCGTTGTCCATTCTAGAACAGTAATCACTTTAGGACACAACCTGTGTGCAGACTCTAATCCTGCCTTCCTGACTCTCAGTTTTGTTGTTGTGTCAAATAAATCTACTTGACTTAAAATGGCAATAAATTATTCTAAATCTGAATCTGAATCTGACGACAAAAGTTTGGATACTCTGGTCCAGAAACGATATTGAAGATGCAAACATTATCGAAATGATGTGTTTCTCTATTATGTTTTTCTGCACTATCCACGGTTATCACGGGTATTCATTGTGTCCACGAATCAGTGTGTCATGTATCGTTGTGTCATATATCATTGTGTCATGTATCACGTATCACTGTGTCATGTATCATTGTGTCATATATCATTGTGTCATGTATCATTGTATCATGTATCACTGTGTCATGTATCACTGTGTCATATATCATTGTGTCACGTGTCATTGCGTCATGTATCATGCATAATTATGTGATGTATCACTGTCATGTTATCATTGTGTCATGTATCAATGTGCAGGTGAAAGCTTGTGTGTAGCATGACGGTCATAGAGGGCGTTTTGTGTGCAAAGGTCGGATTATACGCTGTTTGCATGCAACATGCATCCAGAAGGTATCATACACTGTGCAGGCCATGAGTGGCTATTGTTTCTGAGATCATGTTGTGCCATGGTTTGGTTATGACCTCATTTTTCCCTTGTTGTGGCATCACCTGCCGTGATAAAGCACACCCCTGTGTTAGGTTTTATTTCATGAATGTAAAGAAACCTGGCTGCACTGTACCAGCTTCAGGCTGGGGGGTGTTCTGAAAAGACAACAGTTTGTGAATGCCATTACTTTCAGCTCACTCGATGTTGCTGTATGTTTTTTAATGGGGTAAAACAGCACCTATATCACCAGCACAACTGTCAGTTTCCCCCACTGTCGGCTGCTCTGTGCTGCCCTCCATCCCAGCCCAGCTGGTGCTCACTATAGAAGGAACTGACCACACCTGGACTAGGTAAAAAACAAAATAAGAAAAAAGGAAGAGGCGCGCTAAACATAGCACTCTTGACTGAGTGATGTTGGATTTGCATGTTGTGTCAAGTGTGTTGTTTCCGAGTGATGTTGGATTCATGTGGTCTTTTAAGGAGCAGTGTAAATGAATTCCGACATCTGAACTGTGTGTGCAGTACCCATTTCGGGCCTCAGTCAGCACTTCATTCGTGTTAATGAATCATGCACGTGTGGGTGTATATGTTTGTGATGCCAAGGTCTGAAGAAAGCTTATGAGAAGTTATGTTTATTTTTTTCCTCTTTCCACTCTTGTACCTTGAAATGTATTGTGGCCAAAGGCCGATGTGCATTACATCATGTCGGAGTTCAGAGTTGAGTTCAAAGTTCTCTCTCTCTCTCTCTCTCTCTCTCTCTCTCTCTCTCTCTCTCTCTCTCTCTCTCTCTCTCCACAAAGTTTCTCTGGCTCATAAAAACAGTTTCAATAATTGCTCATCTTTATTTGCGTTCCTCAAAATGGGGAAAATGTCAGACAAAAAGCAGACACAGGTGAAGTTTTTCACATCATCGAAACTGACTCCAACTTGACTGCACTGACACCACATCCTTCATGTTGATAACCCCTATTTTGTCAGATGCGGTAACGAAAGGATAGAGTAACAGCACAGCATGCAACTATATCTTTAGAGCCTATTCCATTTTTCTTGTGTTGATGCCTGGTCCGTATTCAACTCTGTATGTTTATGTGTGTGTGTGTGTGTGTGTGTGTGTGTGTGTGTGTGTGTGTGTGAGAGAGAGAGAGAGAGAGAGAGAGAGAGAGAGAGAGAGAGAGAGAGAGAGAGATCTACTCGCCAAAATAATAGCAAAACCACATACAACCTTACTGACTACAGTTATATTGTCTTTTGAACCTAGAAATATTAAACAAATAACTGAAATGATATCATACACGTCATAATATTTTACTTTTCCAAAAGACATGGTGAGGAATGGAACAAACGTTGGATGAGTTGTTAAAACTGACTTGACTCTTTCCTTTCTCTTCCTTTTTCCTTTCATGGTAATTGTTTGAAGAGAAGGAGTGTATCAGGCAATGCAATGATTGAAGAAACTGAAAATAATTATCTGACCATGCTGTGTGAGAAAATAGATATTTTCATGATTCAGGAATAAAAATTGTATTCCCATTGTTCAATGCTATTCATGCAGCAGCATATATCTTTCGAAAATGCATATTTATTTAGCTTAAATCTTTTTATTTATTTATCTATCTACTCATTCCTTTAAACGCACACTCCTCAAAGATATGATCGCGACCAGGTGACCAGCGGAAACAGCGGATCAGCGGAAACAGAAGTTATTTTCCAAACCGAAGACTGGGCATGCGCATGCTGGACTCCACTTGTCTGTCTCTCAGACCGGAGAGCAGGGCGGCTAGGTTGTTGACCAGCATTCTCTGCTCCTGGCGCTTCTCTGCGACACACAGCAAAATAGAATAGAACAGAACAGAATAAAATAGAACAGAACAGAATAAAATAGAACAGAACAGAATAAAATAGAACAGAACAGAATAAAATAGAACACAACATAATAAAATAGAATAGAGCAGAACAGACTATATTAATACAATAGAACATGGAATGCGTGTGATTGATTCGAATACAAGCGCTTTGAACTGTTTGCTTTACAAGATTCGGTGCTTTATAAATTCAATACATTTTTATGATAATTAATAGAACTGAGAAGTGTAGACTAGAATATAACAAACATAATAGAATAGAACAGAATAGAATAGAAAATAGAATAGAATAGAACACAACAGAATATAAAAGAATACAATAGAACAGAACAAATTAGAACGAAACAGAACACATGAAAATATAACAGAATAAATTGGAACAGAACAAGATAGTCATCGTCGTCGTCGTCGTAGTCGTCGTCGTCGTCGTC
>CM054167.1:37696874-37726874 GCA_028751875.1 Rapana venosa | reverse complement strand
ACCTTCTGGAGGGAAGCTACAGCTTCACCAGAACTAATGTGGTCAGGCCGGTGTGACAGTACACTGTGGATTGTCTTCGTCATCGCTGTTTCTGATGAGAAAACCTGCCCTTCCACTGACGATTTGGTAATAGTTATAGTATATGGAGATTACCGACACCCGGTAATCTTGTACGTGGAGATCACTTGCACTCTAATCAATTTTTCACTTTGCAAAAGCCCCATTAAAATTTAATGCTCTGCACATTGTCAGTGATCTCAGCAAGTTTTGTCACTTGTGACGAGTGATTGTTTCACTTCTTCCTCTTCTTTCTTTTCTTCTTTCTTTTCTTTCGTTTGTTCCTTTTCATTCTCAATTAGAGCACACAGTAGTCTCCCTTGCATAAATTGACAGTCATTGCAGATTCTCAAAAAGGAAGTAAATCATTTTCAAATGGGCAGGGTATTTCAGCATAAAAGCACACATATTTGTCTCGGAAGAGATTAGCAGCAAATGTTTTTGCGACTGACTGGTGGCCTGACTGCCCCCGTCAAGCAAACAGAGAGGCCGCACATCTCACTCCCAGGTACACAGACACCAGTGAAGGTCCACCACAAGGTGCAGCACTTACCTGTCCGAAATGGCCACCCCAGCAGAAGTGGGAAGTTCCACAAGTGCAAGACTTGAGACGGAAAATAGATAAATACAGATAAAGCAAACAAGCAAATCACACCCACGTAAATAAATACATAAATGAATAAGTAGACAGGCAAATAAAGCAATAAATTGAACTTAACGTATGGTACCACACAAATAAACGGTTGGAGAATGAATCTCAGTATTTTGTCAAAATAGCTATTTTCGGAAAACAATTTTAGTAATTAAATGAAGAACATTTTAGGAACTCGGCGTCATGACGTAGATTTAATATTTTACCTATGTTGAAAAGTGATTATTACAACTTCAATTTTAACGGAATTAAAATTCAAATCCATCTTTATCCATATAAAGTGACTGATGTAACCTACTCCTCTCAACTCAACTGTCTCCACTGCCGCTGTCGTCGGTAGGAGCTCCACACCAGGGTTCGTCATCTCTCTCTCTCTCTCTCTCTCTCTCTCTCTCTCTCTCTCTCTCTCTCTCTCTCTCTCTCTCTCTCTGTGCCGAGTTCTACGATCTCCTATAGCCCTCCCAGACCACTGATCTCAGTGATGTTGGCAATGTAGGATGTTGGTGGACTGACTCTTTTCATTCTGACCTCAACCTTACCTTGAAGAACTGTCCTCATCAGATTTGTCTGTTTTGGTTTGTATGACCAAGGTATCTCAGTCTGCACTTATCAGCTCCAGCCACTATTTGTCTTTGCATTGAGAGTTCCTCAAGAGTGCTTTCATTCGTTCATCTGTCCGACCATATGACTCTTTAAGTCACCACATTTAGGTCCCGTTTATTTTGCCTTTCGAATTTCCGAAGTGTCCAGGTTTCTGATTCCTACAGCAATACAAACCATATTAGTGTTTTGACAATTCTAATTTTGAGATATTTAGGTATGCCTCGGTCTTTCCAAATGATGTTAAACTGAACCATCTTTTGCTTGGCCATACCCATTCTGGCCTTGATGTCTTGTAGACAGGAGCCTAAACATTTGAACATTTTGAACGTACTTCAGATCTGTTCATTTGACTTTGATATTCTGAAGGTGACTGTATCATTGAGGTGCTTCCCTTTGGTCTTTTTGCAATTTAACTGAAGATCAGCAGTGTTGCCATCTGTATTGACTCTGTAGAGAATCACTGGCCATGAGTGCTGTATCACCAGCATACCTGAGGTTAGTTATGTTTCTGCCTCCTATATTAATGCCCATGTCAACCTGTCAGCCTTTTCCCATGTCAACCTGTCAGCCTTTTCCCATGTCAACCTGTCAGCCTTTTTCGTGATCATTTCTGTATGTATACTGAAAAGCTGCGGAGATAAATGCAACCCCCACTTACAGTGCTTGCCATTCCATCGGATAGTTGCTTTCCGACCTGAGTACACATTTGCTATGAGTGAAAATCAGATGCTTTGGGAAGCTTGTTTCTAACATTGTGACAAATAGATGGAATGTTTGACACTGTCGAAAGCCTTACTATAGTCTATGAAAGTTATGACTGCTCCATCTTCAGTGTTTCTAATTTTCTCTTACAGTCTCTGAAGCACCAAAACCATGTCTGTTGTTTGTCTTCCACGTCTTTATTCTGCCTGACAATCAGACATCTCTACTTTTTTCATTAGTTCAGGAGAAGGATCAGAAGAATTTTGCTGGTGTGGCTTTATCAAGGCGGTTGTTCTGTAACGGCCACAGTCTTGAGTTTCCCTGCCCTCGTGGAGCATGACGAGTTCTCGTGGCTTCCACTCGCTGGGCCATTGGCAGCTTTCCCCAAATCTTGTGCACAGAGGATGGAGAGCTGTAAGACTGGAAGACCCCAAGTTCCTCAAAAGTTCGCTTGGTATGTTGTCCATTCCAGGGGATTTGCATTCTTTTAGTTGTTTGATGCCATCAGTAGCTTCTTCCTTTACTGGCAAAGGTTCCAGCTCTTGCAGATCTACATTACGTGTCAAATCAGCAGTAGTGCTGTTGTTGGTGTCAAACAGATCTTTTCCATATTCATGCCACCTGTCTGATATTTAAATAACTTCCGTGAGAGTTTTCTCACCTTTGTCATTTAGCCTTTGATATGGAAATTACTGGTTACTTCATTTTACTTTTTTAATATGTCGAAAAAAAACCTCTTGTTTTTCTCTGGGTATTTGCAATTGTTTTTAAGCATTGATTTTCTAACCATAAACTTTTGTCTCTTCTGATCTTTGTTATTTTTTAAAATCCCTGTTTATTAAACACTGTTAATTAATTAACTACTCCCTGTTTATCAAACACTGTTTATTAATTAACTACTCTGTTTATTACACACTTTATTAATTAACTACTCACTGTTTATTAAACACTGCTATTAAATACTGTTTATTAAACACTTTATTAATTAACTACTTACTCACTGTCTATTAAACAATGTTGATTAATTAACTACTCACTGTTTATTAAACACTGTTTAAAAATATTTATTAATTACTCACTTTATTAAACACTGTTTATTAATTAACTTCTCACTGTTTATTAAACACTGTTGGTTTTTTTTTTTTATTAACTACTCACTGTTTATTAAACACTGTTTTAAACACTGTTTTTTAAAATTAACTACTCACTGTTCATTAAACACTGGTTTTTAGTTAACTACTCACTGTGTACTTGCTCTTACTTGAAAAACAGTTTTGCATTAAATGTTCGGATTAAAAAAAACTGTTTCTACAATTATATAGTGCTTTGATTTGTTGCTTAACAAGATTCAGCGCTATATAAATTCCATACATTATTATTATTATATATATAAAGACTAAAAGCACATTTTCCGAGACATCTTAGTTACCTTACTTGCAAGAACAACCAGCGCCCCGCCCTAATGCACAGTCTAATGTTGGCAGTCATTTTTAACTCTTGTCAATCACCCCTTCCTCCAACTTTCTCATCCTGCTATGTCGCTACATAGTCATCATTACCATCATCATCATCATCATCATCATTATCATCACCATCATCATCATCAGCAGCAGCAGCAGCAGCAGCAGCATTGTCGTCAATGGCAGCAGAAATAGCAAAATCATTCAAAATGAAAAAGAGCAGCAACAAGACCCCCAAAAAGAAAAAAAAATCAATAATCTTAACAGCAGCAAAAACACGTTAATCTGATAATGGATAGACCAGTTGAAGAACGAACGCCATCGATTAGCAGGCTTTTTGCACAAACTCCAACTGTAGTGGTGTGCGCAAACATTTCTCCCTTCCAAATGGCTCGCACGCTGCCCTTGGGCCGGAGATAACAATCGCCACTCTTTCCTGTCCATGCAATACCGTTCAGAGATCTGTCCAGGTGATAATGCTTCCAAATGGGTATAAAGGCTTCTGGCGTGTATCAGTTAGCCGTTGAACGTCGATAAGTTACTGTCTAGCAAAAGAAGCTGATTGGCGTTGTTGGTGTGAGTGGCTTGGCGCTTCATTTTCAGCCTATTTGTGGATTGTTGCCCCTGGTCCTGTGTTTGCCAGTAGCAAACTTGGTGTTTGTTTCTTTGTGGCGTCATCACAGTCCTTAGTGTCGTCATCGTGACGATGAAGAAGACACACTTCGATCTTGAAGAAGAAGAAGAAGAGGAATGCAAAGAAAAAGAAGAAGAATGCAAAGGAAGCAATGATGATGAAAATGATGATGATGATGACGACTACGACAATGATAAAATTATGCTGGTACTGCTGTGTCTAAAAACAGTCAGTGATTATAGCTTGTTCTGTTCCACACTCACTTGTGATGTGTAAGTGAGTGTATATGCGCGCGCGCGTGTGTGTATGTGTGTGTGTGTGTGGATGTGTTGTGTTTTGTTGTTGTTGTTGTGTGTGTGCGTGCGTGACACAGAAAGACTGGAAAGAATAAATAGGGTGCATAAGGGAAAGGGAGGTAACAGGTGAGTTAATAACCAAAGGGGGGAGAATTAGTGATTTATGAGTTATATCAATGTGCCTTTCAGTATTGTAATTGCCCTTCATGGGATGATTAGAGTGTTTGGGGCTTGACTTGACTTGACTTGACTTGACTTGACGATCAAGGCATTTATTTTCAGAGCTAGCTGTATGCTGTCGTTCTTCCTACTTCCTACTTCCTAGTGCCGTTTTCTCATTTCCCCAACACAGAAAACAGCTCCACAAGTCTGTACCCCATTAACTAACTACAGCTGTTGGCTTCGTCTCTAAATACACATTTATTGGATCCTACCACCTCAGTTCTTCCCCCTTTGGTGATTGAATCACCTGTTACCTTATGCATCCTATCCTTTCCAGTCTTTTTGTGTGATGTGTTTCGTTGTGCATGCAATACGGTGTGTGTGTGTGGGGGGGGGGGGAGGTGGGACGGGCATATGACACAGTGTGTCTACTGTCAGGTGTGGGGAATGACACAGTGTCATCAGTCTGTCTGTCTACTGTCAGGTGTGGGGAATGACAGAGTGCTATCAGTCTGTCTGTCTACTGTCAGGTGTGGGGAATGACACAGTGTCATCAGTCTGTCTACTGTCAGGTGTTAAGCTGAGGAGGGCCCAACAACAAACGAAAGTAATCTCTACACGAGTCACAGTGAAAAACAAACGCAACACCAAACCTGACCTATACCAGAAACTCCCTCACACACACACACACACACACACACACACACACCACACACACACACACACACACACACACACACACACACACACACACACACACACACGTTCAAGGGGATTTTTCCTCTGGAGTTAACATCAGTGCAGACTCCACTCTCCCCAAAAGTCCTTCTGATGAGACTATAAACCGAGGTCCAGTGTGCGAACGCACGCAGAACATATTGCGCGCACTTTGAAAACCCTGTTCCGCTTTTCAAAAGAGTAGGCCATTGTACTAATGTGTGCTGGTGGGAACAGATTACACCATTTACAAAACCGCATACACCTGCAGACTGGATGTAAAAAGCATATGAGTGCTGATTCCCTTATCCTCGATATAAATGAATAAATGTATAAATGAAATAAATAAAATTTCATAGTCACCATTCTAGGACATCAATGCTTAATCTGTGGAGGATGTCAGATCATACAACGTTAAACAACACTGCCATGGTTAATGAATACACAGGAAAAGTAGCAGCCAACAAGAGGTGAAGATGAAATCAAAGCCGTCACATTAATTGGCGAGGCCCATGAGGGAACACTGGGGTGTGCAGTCATACCCTGTGTGCTCTTTTCCATCTTCACCCCTTTCCTCACTCCCACCCACAGCCTTATAAACAAAGAAGCAAACAAAAACAATAATTCTAAATTTCTCGATTCTAAATGATCAAATTGATACGAATGTCAACACGTTATTGTAAAAGAATATATATATATATATTGATATTATCATCTGCTCCTGGAACCCCCTCCAGGGTCGTAGGGGCACTGCAGTGACGAACGCTGCACCAGTTGGCTCCATTTGCGGCGGTTGTGTGCAAGTGCCTGGGTTGTGGGGAAGCTCTTCCCGGTCCATTCAGTGATGTTGTCTGCCCATTTCTTCCTCGGCCTACCTCGCCCTCTCTTCCCCTGAACTGTTCCTTGCAGTATGGTCTGGGAGAGCTCATCTGATCTTGTCACATGTCCATACCATCTGAGCTTCCTTTTCTTGACTGTGGTTAGCAGGTCTTTGTAGTGCTTTACTTGTTGGGTGATGGTTTGTCGAACTTCTTTGTTCGTAATGTGGTCCGTGTATGAAATGCCAAAGCGTCTTCTGAGGCATCTCATCTCCAAAGCCTGGACCCTCCATTGTAAATCTGCATTCAATCAATTTCTAGGATTTGCATGCATACAAATATGTGGAGATGCCAAGTGCATGCAGTAGCTTGACCTTTGAGAGAGAGGTGTGTTTGTCTTTCCAGATGGTCTTTTATTTATTTATTTATTTAAAAAAATCTTATATATATATAAATATATAGATATATGAAACATCACACACACACACACACACACACACACACACACACACACACACACACACACACACACACACCACACACACACACATATATATATATACATATGACACACATTGCAAAGCCTGGATGTCATCGTTTGCTACATGACAGAATAGCTGCTTCGGCTTTTACTGTATCAAATTGCAAATTACGCAGATTGACAACGATACCATTTTGTTTTTACAATCAATCACTGATTCACCAACAGCCCAAACAGGGCTGGGTGATAAAAGAAACCGGAGAGAAACATCAGATTTTGTCCACACTAAAAGAGTGGAAAGCATCCCAGTGTTGGCATTGCTGCTTGGCTTTGGAAAGCTCCTCCCTTAGTGGACAGTGGTGTTGTGAGGACACAGGGCAGAGCCTGACTCCCTCACCCCAGTCACGCAGCTCCAGCTCCTTCACCCGCTTTGCAGGCCAGTGCCAAGTCCAATTATCCAGTTTCCATCTAGACCACATTTCTGCGCACTCACCCACAGAAAAACCTCTGCATAAAAATGGAGCAGTAGCGATTGTGATCCCTGTAGCAAGGAAGAGGACAAGGAGGAAGGAGATGACTGCATTTTCCGCTCCACTCCCCCCCCCGTGTTGAGCCCCCCCCCCCCCCCCCCCCCCCGCTATGCACACAATGCTCCGCCATTGACGGTGGCTCTCCGCTCCACTGCACAGTGCACAACCAGCCAATGAAGGGAGATGATCATTCTCAGCCTTCAGCAGCAGCAGCAGCTCAGACAGGCCCCCACTCTCTTCCTTTCCCTTCCTCTGTCTGGTTCTATTCCTCCACACCTCTTGAAGTTGTTGTCTTGCTCACACGTTTAGTGTCTCTCACCTTTTGTTTGACTGTTGTTGTTGTTGTTGTTACGTTTTACCCATGTTTTCAAAACACTGAAGTAAATTCATTCACTCATGTACTTATTGATTGATTGATCCATTGATTGATCATTGATTGATTGGTTGATTGATTGATTGATTGATTGATTCATTCACACTGTAGCCATAGAAAATGAAAGGTCAAATCAGGGCTATGAGTCCAACAGTCATTGTGAGGACATGCAGTGACGTGGATCAGTGCCAAGAGAGACAGGAGAAAGTAGAGGACAAGACAAGATCAGTACAGTACAATGCCCACAGTACAGTACAATGCCCGAAGTACAGTACAATGTCCAAAGTACAGTACAATGCCCAAAGTACAGTACAATGCCCACAGTACAGTACAATGCCCGAAGTACAGTACAATGCCAAGAGTACAGTACAATGCCCAGAGTACAGTACAATGCCCAGAGTACAGTACAATGTCCAAAGTACAGTACAATGCCCAAAGTGCAGTATAATGCCCAAAGTACAGTACAATGCCCGAAGTACAGTACAATGCCCATAGTACAGTATAATGCCCATAGTACAGGATAATGCCCATAGTGCAGTATAATGCCCAGAGTGCAGTATAATGCCCAGAGTGCAGTATAATGCCCAGAGTGCAGTATAATGCCCAGAGTGCAGTATAATGCCCATAGCTCTAGGCCATGGCAGTCCTTTCTTTGTGTCTGCCATGATCCTGTCTCAGACCAGGGCAGTCCTTTCTTTGTGTCTGCCATGATCCTGTCTCAGACCAGGGCAGTCCTTTCTTTGTGTCTGCCATGATCCTGTCTCAGACCATGGCAGTCTTTCTTTGTGTCTGCCATGATCCTGTCTCAGACCATGGCAGTCTTTTCTTTGTGTCTGCCATGATCATGTCTCAGACCAGGGCAGTCCTTTTTTTGTGTCTGCCATGATCATGTCTCAGACCAGGGCAGTCCTTTTTTTGTCAGCTGTGGTCCTTGTCCCCTACACCAGGGGTCACATGCACAGCCTTTTCTGCCCCAACACAGTTGATCACTTCTCAACAGGAAAGTGTGCAGGAGGAGTATTCTTACCATCACTCTTCCCCAAGTCCTAATGTGCGTATGTATGCCTCTTGTGCTGACGCCTGTTGGTGTGGGAGCCACTATCAGCACGTTACCTAAGTTTCTCGATTTGCTTAGCTCCCATTGACGCGATATTGTTTTTTATGCAACAGCGTCATTATTATGTTGATATAATCTTATAAACTTGAATGTCTCCATTCAAAAGGTGTGCGCATATGTGTGTCCATTTTTTTGTGGTGTGGATTTTTGGGGGTACAGCTGAACTTGGTGATAAACAGGTAACGAACACATTGACCAGGCCTCGTCAAAGCCAAGCATTGCAAACACCAGAGACTGATTTCATCACTAAACTGCCATCATCCTTTGAAGACTTGACAGAGCAGGGCAGAGTCTAATTAATTGATTACTTCACGCCGCTGAGCCCTCTCTACAGGCAGCCGTGCAGAAAGAGCGCCGACAGCAGACTGGGGATACAGTCATACCTCCTGTCCTGCACGCCACAGCCAGGGAGGGAGGGAGGGAGGGAGCAGCGGGGTAATTCCATTTTCTGCCCATTCGCCTGTTTAACCAGCCACCTGCGCAACTTCGGACACAATAGCGCGATATGGACACCCAGCTTCCGCCTCTCTCGCAGTGAACAGCTTGTTGGGGAAAATCTATGAAACTGGAAAAGCTCAACAGAGCTTTTTACTCTCTTCCTCCCCCCTTTAACCGCGGTCCATCCCCTCTCTTTCTAGTCCCCCCCCCCCATCCCTCTCTCTCTTCAAACTGTATTTTCTGACTCAATTTGTAAACGAATGAAGTTTCGTTCCTGAAAGATGTTCAATGTTGCTGGAAAAGTGGCCCAACTTGATATCTCCCATCTGTATTGCGAATGTTTGGTCAGTATTGGCACATAAATCATCTTACACTGAATTATTGGATTTTAGTAAATGTTGACACGTAGATCAATTTATACTAAATTGTTGGATTTTAGTAAATGCTGACATATAGATCATCTTACACTAAATTGTTGGATTGTAGTAAATGCTGATATATAGATAATCTTACACTGAATTATTGGATTTTAGTAAATGCTGACATATAGATAATCTTACACTAAATGGTTGGATTTTAGTAAATGCTGACATATAGATCAATTTACACTAAATGGTTGAATTTTAGTAAATGCTGACATATAGATCAATTTGCACTAAATGGTTGGATTTTAGTAAATGCTGACATATAGATAATCTTACACTAAATGGTTGGATTTTAGTAAATGCTTACATATAGATCAATTTACACTAAATGGTTGGATTTTAGTAAATGCTGACATATAGATCAGTTTGCACTAAATGGTTGGATTTTAGTAAATGCTGACATATATATCATCTTACACTAAATTGTTGGATTGTAGTAAATGCTGATATATAGATAATCTTACACTGAATTATTGGATTTTAGTAAATGCTGACATATAGATAATCTTACACTAAACTATTGGATTGTAGTAAATGCTGACATATACATCAATTTGCACTAAATGGTTGGATTTTAGTAAATGCTGACATATAGATCAATTTGCACTAAATGGTTGGATTTTAGTAAATGCTGACATATAGATAATCTTACACTAAATGGTTGGATTTTGAGTAAATGCTGACATATAGATAATCTTACACTAAATGGTTGGATTTTAGTAAATGCTGACATATAGATCAATTTGCACTAAATGGTTGGATTTTAGTAAATGCTGACATATAGATCAATTTGCACTAAATGGTTGGATTTTAGTAAATGCTGACATATAGATCAATTTGCACTAAATGGTTGAGTTTTAGTAAATGCTGACATATAGATCAATTTGCACTAAATGGTTGGATTTTAGTAAATGATGACATATAGATCAATTTGCACTAAATGTTTGGATTTTAGTAAATGCTGACATATAGATCAATTTGCACTAAATGGTTGGATTTTAGTAAATGCTGACATATAGATCAATTTGCACTAAATGGTTGGATTTTAGTAAATGCTGACATATAGATCAGTTTGCACTAAATGGTTGGATTTTAGTAAATGCTGACATATAGATCAATTTGCACTAAATGGTTGGGAAAACCTTGGTGTGGTGGTCAAAACAATGGTCAGAGGAAGTTGTGGGTTTTAGTCTTTTAAGGAGATGTGATGGTGAACATTGTGGGCAGTTCACAGCTTCACTGCTCAAAGTGAGGTGCCTTGGGCTTAGTGGACACTTGTGTTGGCATGACACTGTAAGGGTCTGCTACACTGGTTTAGTCTTTAGGCACATGTAAGGGTTGTACACTGTGTTGAGCATTGCACACTGTAAGGGGCTGCTACACTCTGTGTTGAGCATTGCACACTGTAAGGGTCTGCTACACTGTGTTGAGCATTGCACACTGTAAGGGTCTGCTAACTGTGTTGAGCATTGCACACTTTACGGGTATCCTACGGTCAATGTTAAACATTGCACACTTTACGGGTATTCTACAGTCAATGTCGACCATTGCACACTAAGTCTTTACGGGTATCCTTCAGTCAATGTTAAGCATTGCACACTTTAAGGGTATCTTAGTCTTGTTGAGCATTGCACACTGTAAGGGTATCCTACAGTCAATGTTGAGCATTGCACACTTTACGGGTATCCTACAGTCAATGTTGAGCATTGCACACTTTACGGGTATCCTACAGTCAATGTTAAGCATTGCACCATGTAAGGGTATCCTAGTCTGTGTTGAGCATTGCACACTTTACGGGTATTCCTCAGTCAATGTTAAGCATTGCACACTTTAAGGGTATCCTACATATCCACCCATGTATTCTCAGACCTAGTTGGATCCCTAATGCGTGGTTTCAAACAATAACTGTCAACTTCATTGCTTTTGAAACCGTTACACTGATGTGATTTTCCTCATGTTAGACTCATGGCAATTCGGTTTTGATAACTGGTCTTCTGTTGCCCTGGCGCTGTCCCGTACTTGGCAGTGCTGGGTGACTGACCATGGAGGGTCTGGATGACGGCAGCCGATCCCGCTCTTGACTTGACTTCAATACCAGACAGTGGTGAACACCAGTGGAGGGGTTGGAAGAGGGTGTCCTGCTTTTCTTTGTATTACACCAGAATATGTCGCGCTGACTTCCACAAAAATGACACAGCGTCGGAATAGGCTTCTTGTGGTTGTTGGTTTCGATTTAATCAACAGGGAAAATAATGATATGAATGACTACACGTTCAAGCTTTAGTTGTGAATAGCTGCTGGAAACATTTCTGTGGTCATACATATAAAAAAAGAAATCACCTGAGGTAGACAATCTAAAGCATGGTAAATAAAAACGCTGTGTGTAGGTTATATCATATAGCTGTCATAATTCTTTCCATGTTTGACAAAGTAAGTAAGAAATTCAATAATCCACTTTCTATTTAACCTCCTCTGAATGTGGAGTACGGCTGTCTATCTTCATCCCAAGGTGCTTGAAAGCAGCCTGACATCATTCTGTGAGCTTGTTATCTCCAAGTGATCACCAGGACCTGTGTGAGAAGTGAGACAGACTACATAATTATTCCCAATGTGGGTGACAGGCTGCATAATTATTCATAATTTGGGTGACAGACTGCATAATTATTCACAATGTGGGTGACAGGTTGCATAATTATTCACAATGTGGGTGACAGACTGCATAATTATTCTCAATGTGGGTGCCAGGCTGTATAATTATTCACAATTTGGGTGACAGGCTGTATAGTTATTCTTAATGTGGGGGACAGGCTGTATAGTTATTCCCAATGTGGGGGACAGGCTGTATAGTTATTCCCAATGTGGGTGACAGGCTGTATAGTTATTCCCAATGTGGGTGACAGGCTGTATAGTTATTCTTAATGTGGGAGACAGGCTGTATAGTTATTCCCAATGTGGGAGACAGGCTGTATAGTTATTCCCAATGTGGGTGACAGGCTGTATAGTTATTCTTAATGTGGGTGACAGGCTGTATAGTTATTCCCAATGTGGGTGACAGGCTGTATAGTTATTCCCAATGTGGGGGACAGGCTGTATAGTTATTCCCAATGTGGGGGACAGGCTGTATTGTTATTCCCAATGTGGGTGACAGGCTGTATAGTTATTCTTAATGTGGGGGACAGGCTGTATAGTTATTCCCAATGTGGGTGACAGGCTGTATAGTTATTCCCAATGTGGGTGACAGGGTGTATAGTTATTCCCAATGTGGGGGACAGGCTGTATAGTTATTCTTAATGTGGGTGACAGGCTGTATAGTTATTCCCAATGTGGGTGACAGGCTGTATAGTTATTCCCAATGTGGGTGACAGGCTGTATAGTTATTCCCAATGTGGGTGACAGGCTGTATTGTTATTCCCAATGTGGGTGACAGGGTGTATAGTTATTCTTAATGTGGGGGACAGGCTGTATTGTTATTCCCAATGTGGGGGACAGGCTGTATAGTTATTCTTAATGTGGGTGACAGGCTGTATAGTTATTCCCAATGTGGGTGACAGGCTGTATAGTTATTCCCAATGTGGGGACAGGCTGTATAGTTATTCCCAATGTGGGTGACAGGCTGTATTGTTATTCCCAATGTGGGTGACAGGCTGTATAGTTATTCCCAATGTGGGTGACAGGCTGTATAGTTATTCTTAATGTGGGTGACAGGCTGTATAGTTATTCCCAATGTGGGGTGACAGGCTGTATTGTTATTCCCAATGTGGGTGACAGGGTGTATAGTTATTCTTAATGTGGGGGACAGGCTGTATTGTTATTCCCAATGTGGGGGACGCGCAGGGGCTCAGATAGGGAACAGCCAACACCTTTCCAGTTGTGTGTTTCCACGCAGAAACAAATCCTTTAGAAAACAACAGTTCTTGTGGCAGACAGAAAGGTTGTTGTTAAATCACCGAGAATAAGCTGCGTGACTATCAGGTGGAGAGAGAGAGAAAAAACCGTGATTACTCTAGTTGGCACTCCACTTCAATATCTAGCCATCTACTTGCATTACTGCATTTTCCACTTCATTCCCATGTTTAGCCATCCACCTGCACCATAGGCGCACAATCGCAAGCTATGGAAACCTGATCAGTAGCCGCTGTCCCTCCTGCTTTGTGCAACACAGATAGAGGCCAAGGGGAACAGTCTGTTCAACATGGGCAAAGCACTCTCATAAATTGATTCTGTCCCTTCACTTCGAGCATGTCTGTTCCCATTTCTCCAACACTCTGTTCAGGCGGAGTGTTTTCTGCAGCTCACCTTGTTTCGGGACATTAATTAAGTTTTTGGTGTATTGATCATGGGCTGTTCTCCGCAGCATCGATTTCACTCCTCGGCTAGAGCTCCGAGGCTTACCAACGTTGACACTGCGTATGCGACCGTTTTCACCCACCCTTAAGGTAGCCACATTCCGACTTCGGGGATATTTGGAGCATTTCCTTCCCTAGCTCTTTGGAGCAGCTGTGTTGTATTGTACTGTTAGGACAACGTGTGCTAAATCTTGTGTGGAAGTACACTCATTTAATAACGCTAGCTTCTGGCGAAAGTCTCCAGGGACTGTACACCTGTCTTTGATGCTGTGAGAGTGGGTCTTTTACTAAACTTTCCCCATGACAAAGATTTTGTGTTCGCCTACATTAACTGCAATGTGCACATAATACCTCCCTTTGTAATCTTAAATGAAAACCAAACTTCTCGATCCCCTATGCTGATACATTGTTTGGAAAGTGAAAAAATCCATATCACACTTGAAACTCCTTTCTGGTCAGTCATCTAGAAATAAGCATGAAAAATAACAGTGAACAACTCCTCAGAAGTCGGACTATGGCTCCCTTTATGAGGAGAAGGTGTTCACATTCATTTAACGTCTGTTCACAAGTTGTGATATTAGAAGGTGTCCCACACACACACACACACAACACACACACACACACACACACACACACACACACACACACACACACACACACACACACACACACCACACACACACACACACACACACACACACGTACGTCAAGCTCCCATCTCATCCCTCCCTGTGGCCTCCCCTCATTGCCAGGTGCTGCCTTTGGCAAACAGCCCAGCCAGGACTTGCCGCGAGAAGGGGAAACAACTCTGACAGTTTGAAAAGAAAAGAGAAATGTGAGCAGTCCATTGTTCACTTCGTTCACATGTTTAGCTGTCCGCTTGCATGTATGTTAGTCCGTCGTGTTCGACGATGACCTCCAAAACAGCAGAGGAGGCAGCTGCTGTTTCGGAAACTGGGCAGAAATTTGATTATAGTGGAGATGCCTTGCCCACAGTACATCCCCACTCTCTCGGCCAAGTGGGCATAAGGACAGTCAGCGTTGGAGATGTTCTCCAAAGGCCAACCAGCCCCCAGAGCTGCAGCACATAAGGACTGTGCAAGTCAAGCCTCCTAGTCAGAGAGTCATAGTCGATCACTAAAGACTAAGCTGGAAAGTGGAATTCCATGAGTGGGAAAGCCACTGGTCATACAGCCTCTCACTTTGCTGTTGTTGCCCCCAGCGTCAATGGTTTAATCAAGAACTGCAGATCCATGCCTTCAGCACCTCACGTTTGCTTTCCTGTACAGCACTACGACCAATAGGGCGGGGAAAACAGTCGTTGATAGTAGGAAGATGTATAACTACCGACAAGCAAACATCTAATTTGAAACAAATTGACTGTATAGTATTGTATTGTTGTTAAACTATAGTTGTTGTTGTTGTCGCTGCTGCTGCTGTTTTGTTGAAGTTCCATAAAGCGTAAGTGTTTGGACCCTAACCACCAACCATATAGACATGTGATGAAGCACGGTTCTGTTTATACCATTTGCATTCTGAGTTTATATCTTTTAAATACTTTGGAAATATGGGAAGATATTGTTGAACATTTTGGGAATGAACAAAGAAAGTGCGATTGTTTAAAATAGATAATTTGTCTTGATTTAGAAGAATCCATGTTTACTTTAATTTGTCATGTTTGGGCAATTGCCACATAATAATCTATCTATCTGTCCCGTAGTCTGACGACCGTGGGGGCACCCTCAAAGACTCAACAACCAGTTCCCTCCATTTCTCTCTCTGTTCTGCCTTTCTCAGGGTTTTGTTGAGTTCTAGGCCTGTCCATTCGCTGATGTTATCCTCCCAGCTCTTCCTTGGTCTGCCTCTTCTTCTTCCTCCTTGGACAGTGCCTTGTAAAATTGTCTTTGCAAGTCCTTTGAATCTTGTGACATGCCCATATCATTTAAGTTTACGCTTTTTCACGATCGTTAGAAGGTTCTCATAGGGTCCAATGGTTTGCTGGATTCTGTTATGCACGCTTTCGTTGCTTATGTGGTCTTTGTAGGAGATGCCAAGGAGTCTCTGAAAGCATCTCATCTCCACCGCCTGTACTCTTCTCTCCAAATCTGCAGTCAGGGTCCATGATTCACAGGCATATAGAAATATGGATATGACAAGGGAGCGCATTAGTCTGATCTTGGAGATAAGTGAGATATTTTTATCTCTCCAGATGGTGTTTAGTTTTGACAGTGCTGTTATTGTCTGTGCAGTCCTGCATACTACTTCTGGCTTGGATCCCTGGTCTGATGCAATGGCTCCCAGGTACTTGAAGCTTTGAACTGTTTCCAGCTTCTGGTCATTAACCCTGATATCAGTGCTAATGCCGTTGGTGTTATTAGTCATCAGTTTGGTCTTCTCTGCACTGATTTCCATGCCGTATATTTTGGGAGCCTTATTCAAGTGTTCTGTTAGGCTGGCAAGCTCTTTTTCTGATCCTGCTATTCCATCAATGTCATCTGCGAAGCGGAGGTTTGTGATCGTTCTGCCACCAATGCTGACTGATCCTTCATGATGTTCCAGTGCATCAGCCATGATTCTCTCAAGGAAGATGTTGAAAAGAGTGGGTGAGAGTAGACAGCCCACATAATAATATGTCAAAGTAATATCCCGTTTTTGTTTTGTTTTGCTTTGTTTTGTTTGCGTTGTTTTGTTTTGTTTTGTTTTACTTTGTTTTTTGTTTTGTTCTATTCTGCTTTGTTTTGCTTTTTTTGTTTCACTTTTGTTTTTTGTGTTGCTTTGTTTTGTGTTGCTTTGTTTTGTGTTGTGTTTCTTTGTTTTGTGTTGTGTTGCTTTTTGTTTTATGTTGCCTTGTTTTGTTTTGTTTTGTGTTTCTTTGTTTTGTTTTGTGTTTCTTTTTGTTTTGTGTTTTTGTTTTTTTGTGTTTGTTTGTTTTGTGTTGCTTTGTTTTGTGTTTTCTTTGTCTTGCGTTTCTTTGTTTTGTGTTGTTTTGTTTTGTGTTGTTTTGTTTTGTGTTGCTTTGTTTTGTGTTGCTTTGTTTTGTGTTGCTTTGTTTTGTGTTGCTTTGTTTTTTGTTGCTTTGTTTTGTGTTTCTTTGTCTTGCGTTTCTTTGTTTTGTGTTGTTTTGTTTTGTGTTGTTTTGTTTTGTGTTGTTTTGTTTTGTGTTGCTTTATTTTATTTTGTTTTGTGTTGCTTTGTTTTGATGCGGTTGTGAGACCCCATTCTAGGAACTGGTGCTTCTAAGAATAAATATTGTTCATTGTTCATTCTGTGTGTGTGTGTGTGTGTGTGTGTGTGTGTGCTGTAGTTATGCTTCCTGTCACCTCCTTCTTGTCTATACCAGATAGCAGGGAAGGCATCAAGCCACAGCTGGTTTGGAGCCCCGCTCCTTTACATTGTTGCTGATGCAGATGAAGTGACTTTTACATTTACATATATACACCAACTCGCATTTTCACACATAGAACTACAACTACACGAAAAAAAGAGAAAAATGTCAGCAATGCAAAATTTATGAAGATAAAAAAACAATGTAATGAAAAGTACACGAAGACACCAGGAAGCCATTGCTAAGCCCTAGGGGAAAAAGCTTCGTTTGTCAGGACAGCCCAACAACACATGAGAGGGAGCATTTCAGCACAGACAGATCTGTTTACATACAGGTGTGTTTGTCTTCTAATCGCTTGTATTCGTCAATATATTCATGCACTGTTTTAACAATGTTCATGTTATCAGTAAAGTGCATCTGTCTGTCGCCATGGGATAAGGTATGTCAGTTCTTTGAATTCCTTTCAGAGTATCAACAGTTTGACGGCCAATGGTTACAAATGTGAACGGCAGAAAATGAAATGTTCAGCTGTTTCTATGGGATGGCCACAAGCATAAGAGTGAACATTCAATGACAATGTCTTTTGTTTAAATCAGAGTTGAGACTACTCATTTCAAGTATACGTCGGCACTGGTTGATTTTCCGTGTTCTTTTTCCATCAGTAGTTTTACTTGCATTTTGATTTAGTTCTTATGGAGGATTGATCATGTGATTGATTGATTGATTGATTATCGATTGATTAATATGTGTGTTTGTAGCAAACAATGTATTCCCAGTATTTACATGTGGATCGGTGGTCTAGAGGTAACGCGCCTGTCTAGAAAGCGAAAAGTCCGGGTCGGAAGTGTACGTGGTTCGTATCCCGTCTGGGCCCGAAACTTTTCCCCCATCCATTAGACCATGAGTGGTGGTCTGGGCGCTAGTCTTTCGGATGAGACGATAAACCGAGGTCCCGTGTGTTACAGAAAATTATGCAGCGCACGAAAAAGAACCCACGGCAACAAGAGAGTTGTCCCTGGCAAAATTCTTAGAAAAAAGTCACTCTGATAGGGAAAGAAATACAGTTGCAGACCAAAAAAAAAAAAAAAAGGGTGGCGCTGCTCTTGTGGCGACGTGCTCTCCCCGGGGAGAGCAGCCCGAATTTCACGCAGAGAAATCTCGTGACTTAAAGTGGTATAAATAAATAAAATAAATAAATACATGTTGCGTAACCAACAGATCAAGTGATGAACAAATAAACAAGTCAATGAATAGATGAATGGATGAAGGAATGTGGAAGGGTAAAGGAATGTGGAAGGGTAAAGGAATGTGGAAGGGTAAAGGAATGTGGAAGGGTAAAGGAATGTGGAAGGGTAAAGGAATGAAGGCATCTCTGACGACATGACCACCTGGTTGTCTCCCCTAGGGCTATTTATGTGGGTATGCAGAGCATCCTAGGCGTTGCTCCAGCCACAGTCAGTTTTCTATCGTTGCTCCAGCCACAGTCAGCTTTCTATCGTTGCTCCAGCCACAGTCAGTTTTCTATCGTTGCTCCAGCCACAGTCAGTTTTCTATCGTTGCTCCAGCCACAGTCAGTTTTCTATCGTTGCTCCAGCCACAGTCAGTTTTCTATCGTTGCTCCAGCCAGTCAGTTTTCCATTGGTTGCTCCAGCCACAGTCAGTTTTCAATTGGTTGCTCCAGCCACAGTCAGCTTTCTATCGTTGCTCCAGCCACAGTCAGTTTTCTATCGTTGCTCCAGCCACAGTCAGTTTTCTATTGTTGCTCCAGCCACAGTCAGTTTTCCATTGGTTGCTCCAGCCACAGTCAGTTTTCCATTGGTTGCTCCAGCCACAGTCAGTTTTCCATTGGTTGCTCCAGCCACAGTCAGTTTTCTATTGTTGCTCCAGCCACAGTCAGTTTTCTATCGTTGCTCCAGCCACAGTCAGTTTTCTATCGTTGCTCCAGCCACAGTCAGTTTTCCATTGGTGGCTTGCTGGCTGTTCTACTTTTTGATCTGCTCCCTTGTGGCTTTTGATTTCAATTTATCTCCCCAAAAAGTCAAATCATGAATCACTTGAGAGAAAGAGACAGAAAGACAGACAGACCGACAAACAGACAAAGACACAGAGAGTCAAACAGACAGACAGTTATACGGACAAACACAACAGGCAAGCAGGCAGGCAGACAGACAGAGGGGGTGGTGGTGGGGGGTAGGGGTGGAATAAAAAATAACAGTCAAGGTCATTTCTTATCTAAGATAGGGAAATTCCAGCTACATGTAATTGGCAATCAGGCACAAAACACACATGTGCAGTTCATGCAAATAAGTATTTGTCTTAGTTTTGGCTTATGATTTTTGAAAACACGCACACACAACCACACACTTACACCACACCACACACCCACACACGGGGGGAGGGGGGGGGGGAGGGGGGTGCGTGCGTGTGTGCGTGCGTGCGTGTATGTATGATTTAAAAATTTTCTTTTTTTATTTGAATGTTGTAATTGTCCTTCATTGGGATTATTAAAGTATTTTTGACTTGATTTGACTTAAAGCAAGAAAAAATTAGAAGAATATTCATCACTATTGTATTGACAAGACGTCAATTTAACTGCTACATACTGTATCACAATTCAATGCATAGCATCACACGTTTCACTGCAACCACATTTAAGAAGGACCATCATATCTTAAAACCAGTCTCATAAAAAAAATTGGAGCAAAAATGTCTATCCATTGCACCAGAGAGAGATTTAGATTCAGATTTGAATGGTTTTTTTTTTTCATATTTAGGCCCTGGCCTCAGGTAAGGGGCATGTGGCACCCCCTAGTAAAGGGGAAGCTGTCCCATAACCTATGTGGTCATTGGGGAGCGAGGCATCTGAGACCTCAGCTTCCCCAGGGGCCAGCATATTGAGGGCGGCGCCCATCTCCTCTCCTTCGCTACTTTACCTTCCCTGACCCTAAAGAGGCAGGTACCCATTTATAGCTGGGTGAATTGGGGGGATTGTGCTGAAGAACAAGGCGCGCAAATGATCACCCATCCAACTGGTAACCACGCTAGTGCTCTGACCACTAAGCTATCCCGTCCCCACAAAGTTAAAAAAAAAGACAAATCGACAATATAGGGCACAGCTAATGATAATGGTCTTTATTGAGTTATTTGTATAAAAACAACGTCAACATACTGACAGATTCAATCAAAGTTGCGACATCAAAGTTAACTGAAACAAGGAAGCCTATCAATAATGTTTAGGGTTAACAAATGTTTACCTACTATTTTTGGGGGGAACTGGACAACAAAGCCGAGAGAGAGAGAGAGAGAGGGGGGGGAGAGAGAAAGAGAGAGAGAGAGGAGAGGGAGAGAGAGAGAGAGAGAGGGAGGGAGAGAGAGGGAGAGAGAGAGAGAGAGGGAGGGAGAGAGAGGGGGGGGGGGAGAGTTATAAAGGGTAGTCCTCTCCACAGCAGGCTCATGGGGGGGGGGGGGGTGCCAGCATCCATCACCCCACCCCCCTCTAACACCTCATTCCCGGCAGGAGGGCAGAGCATTTGTTTTCCGTTGCCCTTTCCACAACCACTGTTCACTGGGCCGTGGCCAATGGCTCTTCACAAGCCTCTCCACAGGGGCCCGGGCTTGAAATTGAACACTGGTGCCGTGAAAGAGTAAAACCGTGTCCGTGTTGCCGGCTGAGTGAGCGACATGCATGAGCTAAAAGCTAAGCTCTGTTCTAGAGTTTGGGTAGTCTTTTTTAATTTGGGGGTATAATGACAATTCAAAATTAAAAAATGGGGTATACTGACGGCAGAAAGACACCCAGGAAGGCCACCTCCAAAAAGGTTGGGGGTGTTTTCTGAACAGAAAAAAGGGGGAAGCAGAGTTTTTTCTAGTTAACGTTGTTGTTTGATCTGTTTGGGTTGAAATGTAAATGTTGCTGCAGGAGGGATAACGGTTTTAGATTAATGAACCCCAAGAGAGAGGGAGGAGGGAGGGAGGGAGAGAGAGAGAGAGAGAGAGAGAGAGAGAGAGAGAGAGAGAGAGAGAGAGAGAGAGAGAGAGAGTGCAAAAGAACTAGGCCTTTTGTAGCCTAAATCGACCATGGATTGCGAAATACAAACATACAAGAGGTCATCCGGAAATTCAATGGCAAAAATAGAACTTTGTTCTTGCTGGATCAGAAAATCATTCATCCCAGCAGAAAAGGATTTTTCACTTGTTAGTGCAGGACTGATACAATTTCAAATCGAATTTCTATTGGAAAAAACATTTTACTCGTTCAGTTTTGTTTCCAGAGGACAAAACAGCCAGCTTCCTGAAGACATTAATTTTAAATCACGTTGTTTGCTTAGTGAATTATTGACTAAGATACTAGCACAGCTGAAGCACACAAAGACTGCACACATTAATAGGCGCGAGCGCTTGTGTACTAAACTGTGTGTAACAGAAAGTCGCAAATGAATGGTAAAACCAGAAGCCAACTTCGTGGCAAAACACGTTGCAAAGAAACTTGGAAGAAAAAAGGGAGAAATGTTGATCTGCGTGAAAAGGGGGGAAGGAGAGACAACAAGAGTGACAGCACATTTTCCACAACTTTGTTTCATCTTGTCATAGTCCCCTTAGTAAGTCTGGAGCTGTGTTATTCTGAACTGAGCTGTGGGAAGAGGAAGGGGGTGGGGGGGGGGGGGTGTATGGATGGTGATGGTGTGCCGTTGGTTGTGAGGAAGTTGTGCCGGTGAAGGAGTCACCAGCTGGCTGAAGGTGGAGGATGGAGTGATGGAGAGGGGGTGGAACACCACACAAGTCTTCTCTCGTTTTGTAAACCCCCTTCAGTCACGGCAGATGTCTCTGTATGACATTTGTGCTGCTCTCCCCAGGGAGAGTGTCGCCACAGGGTCAGCACCACCTTTTCGTTGTGTTTGTTCTCTGTCAAAGTGGCTTTTTCAACTGAAGCTTGCAAATCGCAACTCTCTTGTTGCCGTGGGTTCTTTGACATAAGTAAAACGTCTTGTACACAGGCCTTGTGTTCGTGGTCTCATCTGACAGAGAAGCATCCAGTCTGCCTCTCAAGGCCTAGTAGAGGGAGGAAAGCTAGGGAAGTAGGTGTTGTTGTTCGTTCCCAGCTTTATACAGGGGTCTACCAGAATGTGCACTCTGACTTACTCATCCCACCTGAGAATCACTGTAAGATTGAAATTGTACACTGAATGAATAGGGGACGGGATAGCTCAGTGGTCGGAGCACTCGCTTTCCCCCCAGCCAAGTTAAGCAGCGTCGAGCGTGGTTACCAGTTGGATGGGTGACCGTTTGCGCGCCTTGGCTTCAGTACAGTTCCCCCAGTTCACCCAGCTGTAAATGGGTACCTGCCCTCTTTAGGGTCAGGGAAGGCAAAGCAGCGAGGGAGAGGAGATGGGCGCCGCCTTCAATATGCTGGCCCTAGAGAAGTGAGGTCTCTGACGCCTCGCTCCCCTACGACCTTATAGGTTATGGGACTCCTTTACCTTTACCTTTACCTTACACTGAATGAGAAGTTTGCATGTATGACTGTTTTAAGTACCTCGCCATATAGGCAGCCATACTCCGACTTAAGGGATTTTTTCCCTCTGTACAGGAGAATTCAGGTTGTTATATGAGCTTGTCATGGTTCGAAGGCAATCTCAACACAACATTTTACAACAACAATATTTTAGTGCAGGCCTTGGCATTTAGCTGACATCAATAACTGACACAGCTTTGGCTTGGGCCAGAAGTTAGGGATCAAACAGGAATCAAACCCACAATTTCTTGCCTTTTTTCCGTTACTCGACCCTTAAATCACCAGATGCCGCTGCGATTCGAATGCACAACTTCATGCACCCAAAGGATTGAAGTCGAAAGGTCCTAACCACACGGCTGCAGCACCCGTCTCTCTCTCTCTCTCTCTCTCTCGCCCTTTAGACAGGAGCGCTAATGTAGACCCCACAGCAACAGGACCGACTATGCTTGACTCCAAAGTTCTATCACTCCCTTTTTGTGTCAGGGTTCAGTACTCTCTATGTAAAAAGGTAAAGGTAAAGGAGTCCCATAACCTATAAGGTCGTAGGGGAGCGAGGCGTCAGAGACCTCACTTCTCTAGGGCCAGCATATTGAGGGCAGCGCCCATCTCCTCTCCCTCGCTGCTTTACCTTCCCTGACCCTAAAGAGGGCAGGTACCCATTTACAGCTGGGTGAACTGGGGGAACTGTACTGAAGCCAAGACGCACAAACGGTCACCCATCCAACTGGTAACCACGCTCGACGCTGCTTAACTTGGCTGGGGGAAAGCGAGTGCTCCGACCACTGAGCTATCCCGTCCCTTATCCCGTCCACTCTCTATGTAGCGATTCATATTCCTCTTGCAGTGAGGGATTTGTGTCTCTCTGCCAACAGCAATCATTATCATGTCTCTCTTCTTCTTTTACGATGTCTTCTTGGTGACTGCGCATAGAAGAGGCGCAGAAATGTTTTTAAAAAAAAGAGAAGGCAGTAATGTTTCAATAAAAGAGTGTTAACCACTGTGTCTCTGACAGTTTGTTATTATATAATAATCACTTGTTTTCAAAGCATTCCTTTTGGTCTAACTTTCTTGCACTTGTAATTGTTGCTACCACTGTTGACCTTGCTTGTTTCTGCTGTGTTGTTTTCCGTACATATGATGTTTGCAATATTCACTTTGGCGTGATGATAAACTAGTTAACCTATCCACAGGGCACATTAACAAACCAGGCAATAGACAGTCGGGAACAATCAAAACATACTCCATGTAAACACACACACACACACACACCACACACACACACACACAACACACACACACACAACACCACACACCACACACAAACACACCACACACAACACACACACAACACACACACACGATGCAAGCATGCTGCCAAGGTCATCGAGCTACCTTGCAATATTCTTTAGGAAATTGCAAAACGACCCTTTGCTCTGGCAGAAATGACCCTGTAAAAACCGTTGCCTTTCAGAATCTCTGCCAGATGTAAGTCTGATCAAACACACAATCCACTCACAACCACAAAACACAGTAACAGCATCACAAAACAGCCACTATCAGACAAGCGACACACTCATGAAATACCCAGCAAACACACCACACAACACATACACACACTACACACACACACACACACACAAAACACACTCACAACAACACACACCACACACACACACAACACACACAACACCACCCAACACGACACCACACCACACACACACCCACCTCGACAACACACACAAGACCTAACACAAATCACCACACCACAACTCACAAACTATCAAAACCATCACTGTACACAAACTCACACACACACCACCAACACACACAACACTACACACACAAACAACACACACAAACAACACACACACACAACACACACACAACAACAACAACAACACAGCAAACACACACACACAACACCACACAACACACACACACACACACACACAACAAACACACACACACACACACACACACAACCACACACACACAACACACACCATACACACACACACACACACACAACACACACACACACACACACACACAACAACACAACAAACACACACAACCAACACACACACACACACACACACACCACACACACACAACACACACACAAACCACACACACATACACACAACAAACACCACACAACACACAACACACACACACAAAACACACAAACACACACACACACACACACACACACACACACCACACACCACACACACAACACACACACACACACACACACACACCTACACACACACACAACACAACACACCACACAACCACACACACAACAACACACACACAACACACACACAACACACACACAACACACACACAAACACAACACCACACACACACACCACAACACACACACACAACACACACACACACACACACACACACCAACACTCACAAACAAAACAAACACACACAAACAACACACACAAACACACACAACACAACACACACACAACACACACACACACAAAAACACAAACACACACACCACACACACACCAACACACACACACACACACACACAACACACACAACACACAACACACACACAACACACACAACACCACACACACACACCACACACAACACACACACACACACACACACCCCACACACACACACACACACACACACCACACACACACACACACACACACACACACCTTCCTGGTTGTTGCGTTTGGCCAGACTGTGAGCGCCTTCCTGGGAAGAGAAGAGATCGTCAGGAAGAGGGGATTCCCCCATCTCCAGCCCTTCCTCCTCTTCCACGCCCACAGGCAGAGAGTTGTCTCCCATCCTGGCCCACGTGACCGCTAAACAGCAGGTGAGCAGGACCATGACGGTGTTGGTGAGCAGCCTCTGGGAATCCATCTTCCTTCCTTCCTGTCTGTCTGTCGTGTCTGTCTGTCTGAGCGGGTGGTCTTGATACTGGCACCTGTGGAAGAACACAGAGACAAACAAGGCCTAGTAAAGCCCCCTGTGTACGTTGTTTCCGTGTTGCTGCTGTTGCTGCTGTTGTTGTTGGTGTTGGTGGTAGTGGTGTTGTTGTTGGTGGTGTTGTTGTTGGTGGTGTTGTTGTTGGTGTTGTTGTTGTTGTTGTTGGTGTTGATGTTGGGTCCAGCGCTCCCTCAGGACATGCACTCCCTCTCACTCAGCACACCTGCAAGTCACCGTGAAACTTGATGAACACCGGGTGAAAAGTTTGCCTGTAAGGCCGTGATCAAACACCTCACCATTAACTTAAGGTGTTCACACACCTCACCATTAAATCAAGGTGTTCACACACCTCACTATTAAATTAGTGATCACACACCTCACCATTAGAGTCAGGTGATCACACATCCCACCATTAAATTAAGGTGATCAAACACCTCACCATTAGCTTAAGGTGTTCACACACCTCACCATTAACTTAACGTGATCAAACACCTCACCATTAAGTTAAGGTGTTCACACACCTCACTATTAAATTAAGGTGTTCACACACCCCACCATTAAATTAAGGTGTTCACACACCTCACCATTAAATCAAGGTGATCAAATACCTCACCATTAAATTAAGGTGTTCACACACCTCACCATTAGATTAATGTGATCAAATACCTCACCATTAACTTAAGGTGTTCGCACACCCCACCATTAAATTAAGGTGTTCACACACCTCACCATTAGATTAAGGTGTTCACACACCTCACCATTAGATTAAGGTGATCACACACCCCACCATTAGCTTAAGGTGTTCACACACTTGACCATTCAATTAAGGTGATCAAACACCTCACCATTCAATTAAGGTGATCAAACACCTCACCATTAACTTGAAGTGTTCACACACCTCACCATTAAATCAAGTTAGCTATTTCCCGATTTTAAAGAATGCTTCTTTTTCCTCCAATGAAGTATAACAGAATGCTATGATTTGGAATGTTGACAAATGAAACCTTTCGATATTGCTCTCTCTCTCTCTCTCTCTCTCTCTCTCTCTCTCTCTCTCTCTCTCTCTCTCTCTCTCTCTCTCTTTTCCCCCCTCTCTCTCAATAAGTGTAATATAATCAGTGTATCTGTTTTGATATTAATTTTTCAGTCAGCTGGGGATTGTGTGTTTACTGAACACATATTTATCTCTGTTGTCGTTGTTGTACTTGTTTTTTAATATCTTTTTTTTTCTTGTTTTGTTGTTAGACCCTAAACAGGGCAAGGGCCCAATGTAAAAAAAAAAGTATGTAAATGCTTATTCTGTAACCCTGCGAAAATAAAGAGCATCCAAGACAAGATCATTCATTCATTCATTAAATACATCCAGTTTATAAAAAAATTACTTTGATGATTGCCAGAGTCTGACGTTTTCACGGTTTTGTGTGTGTGTGTGTGTGTGTGTGTGTGTGTGTGCGCGTGCGTGTGCGCGCGCGCACACGCGCGCGTGTGTATATGTGCATGTGTGTGGTTTTTCTTTTTTCGATACTACTTTCATGCAATAATTTTTTTTTCATTAATGATATAATATCCTTGGTGCAAATTGATGGGGTTAATTACATTTGATGTGGGTTTTTTGTAAAGCTGTTTTCCAGGAACGTAGGTTTCCGGGATGTGTTATCATTGCGTGTATTACTGTATTAGATAACATTATGTGTTTGTTGTTGTTGTCGCCAAAGCATGTGTTAGATATGTTTTTTTGTTGTTGCCAGAGCATGTGTTAGATATGTGTTTTTTGTTGTTGCCAGAGCATGTGTTAGATAACATTATGTGTTTGTTGTTGTTGTCGCCAGAGCATTTGTTAGATATGTGTTTTTTGTTGTTGCCAGAGCATGTGTTAGATAACATTATGTGTTTGTTGTTATTGCCAGAGCATGTGTTAGATATGTGTTTTTTGTTGTTGCCAGAGCATGTGTTAGATATGTGTTTTTTGTTGTTGCCAGAGCATGTGTTAGATATGTGTTTTTGTTGTTGTTGCCAGAGCATGTGTTAGATATGTGTTTTTTGTTGTCGACTGAGCATGTGTTAGATAATATGTGTTTTTGTTGTTGTCGCCTGAGCATGTGTTAGATATTTTGTTTTTGTTGTTGTTGCCTGAGCATGTGTTAGATATGTGTTTTTTGTTGTTGTTGCCTGAGCATGTGTTAGATATGTGTTTTTTTGTGTTGCCAGAGCATGTGTTAGATATGTGTTTTTTGTTGTTGTTGTTGCCTGAGCATATGTTAGATATGTGTTTTTTGTTGTTGTTGCCTGAGCATGTGTTAGATATGTGTTTTTTGTGTTGCCAGAGCATGTGTTAGATAATACGTGTTTTTTGTTGTTGTTGCCAGAGCGTGTGTCAGATATGTGGTTGTTGTTGTTGTTGCCTGAGCATGTGTTAGATATTGTTTGTTGTTGTTGTTGCCTGAGCATGTGTTAGATATGTGTTTGTTGTTGTTGTTGCCAGAGCATGTGTTAGATATGTGTTTTTGTTGTTGTTGCCTAGCATGTGTTAGATATGTGTTTTTTGTTGTTGTGCCTGAGCATGTGTTAGATATGTGTTTTTGTTGGTGTTGCCAGCGCATGTGTTAGATATGTGTTTTTTGTTGTTGTTGTTGCCTGAGCATGTGTTAGATATGTGTTTTTTGTTGTTGTTGCCTGAGCATGTG
This sequence comes from Rapana venosa, assembly GCA_028751875.1. Lineage (NCBI taxonomy): Eukaryota > Metazoa > Mollusca > Gastropoda > Neogastropoda > Muricidae > Rapana > Rapana venosa. Next base: position 37,698,569 of record CM054167.1, on the reverse strand, counting down.
TTAGATATGTGTTTTTTGTTGGTGTTGCCTGAGCATGTGTTAGATATGTGTTTGTTGTTGTTGTTGCCAGAGCATGTGTTAGATATGTGTTTTTTTGTTGTTTGCCTGAGCATGTGTTAGATATGTGTTTTTTGTTGTTGTTGCCAGAGCATGTGTTAGATATGTTTTTTTGTTGTTGCCAGAGCATGTGTTAGATATGTGTTTTTGTTGTTGCCAGACTATGTGTTTAGATATGTGTTTTTTGTTTTGCCAGAGCATGTGTTAGATATGTGTTTTTTGTTGTTGCCAGAGCATGTGTTAGATATGTGTTTGTTGTGTTGCCAGAGCATGTGTTAGATATGTGTTTTTTGTTGTTGCCAGAGCATGTGTTAGATATGTGTTTTTTTGTTGTTGTTGCCAGAGCATGTGTTAGATATGTGTTTTTTGTTGTTGTGCCAGAGCATGTGTTAGATATGTGTTTGTTGTTGTTGTTGCCTGAGCATGTGTTAGATATGTGTTTTTTGTTGTTGTGGCTGAGCATGTGTTAGATATGTGTTTTTTGTTGTTGTGGCTGAGCATGTGTTAGATATGTGCTTTTTGTTGTTGTTGCCTGAGCATGTGTTAGATATGTGCTTTTTGTTGTTGCCAGAGCATGTGTTAGATATGTGTTTTTTGTTGTTGCCAGAGCATGTGTTAGATATGTGTTTTTTTGTTGTTGTTGCCAGAGCATGTGTTAGATATATGTTTTTTGTTGTTGCCTGATCATGTGTTAGATATATGTTTTTTGTTGTTGCCTGATCATGTGTTAGATATGTGTTTGTTGTTGTTGTCGCCAGAGCATGTGTTAGATATGTGTTTTTTGTTGTTGTTGCCAGAGCATGTGTTAGATATGTGTTTTTTGTTGTTGTTGCCAGAGCATGTTGTTAGATATGTGTTTTTTGTTGTGTTGCCAGAGCATGTGTTAGATATGTGTTTTTTGTGTTGCCAGAGCATGTGTTAGATATGTTTTTTGTTGTTGCCAGAGCATGTGTTAGATATGTGTTTTTTGTTGTCGCCAGAGCATGTGTTAGATATGTGTTTTTTGTTGTCGCCAGAGCATGTGTTAGATATGTGTTTTTTGTGTTGCCAGAGCACGATATCAGCTCAAAGCTGGTTGATGCTCCCTGTCACTGCTTGGTGTTGTCCAAATCGATTTTGAGAATAAGTTCAGGTTAACACCATGGCACAGACAGGTTGTCATGCTAAGGAGAATCAGTTAACACCATGGCACAGACAGGTTGTCATGCTAACAACTTGTCCTGGATGAAGACAACCCTTGACATCAAGCCACTGGGCCCGGGTCATTTTATAGACACAACTGGATAGGACAGCAAGGACAGAAAAGATGAACTGAAGAACAGAATGGTGAGATACACAACTGGACAGGACAGCTAGGACACAAAGGATGGACTGAAGAACAGAATGGTGAGATACACAACTGGATAGGACAGCAAGGACAGAAAAGATGGACTGAAGAACAGAATGGAGAAATACACAACTGGGCAGGACAGCTAGGACAGACAGGATGGACTGAAGAACAGAATGGAAGTGAGGGAAAAGCAATAAACAGCGATGTCTTTCTCCCTTGAGTGTTTAGAAATGTCAAATCTACGGTTGAAAGGGACAATTTCGTTGTAATAATTATACAAAAGGTAAATGTAATGAAACAGTCACCTT
>CM054167.1:37634374-37684374 GCA_028751875.1 Rapana venosa | reverse complement strand
TCGTGTCCGGCGATGACCTCCAAAACAGCAGAGGAGGCAGCTGCTGTTTTGGAAACTGGGCAGAAATTTGATTATAGTGGAGATGCCTTGCCCACAGTACATCCCCACTCTCTCGGCCAAGTGGGCATAAGGACAGTCAGCGTCGGAGATGTTCTCCAAGGCCAACAAGCCCCCAGGGCTGCAGCACATTTATAAGGACTGTGCGAGTCAAGCCTCCTAGTCAGAGAGTCATAGTCGATCACTAAAGACTAAGCTGTAAAGTGGAATTCCATGAGTGGGAAAGCCACTGGTCATACAGCCTCTCACTTTGCTGTTGCCCCCAGCGTCAATGGTTTAATCAAGAACTGTGATAAAGCCCAGGTACTGACGGCATATATAAACATATTTACACAGCTTCTAAAGAGAAAATTCTTATGAGAGAGAGAGAGAGAGAGAGAGAGAGAGAGAGAGAGAGAGAGAGAGAGAGAGAGAGGAGAGAGAGAGAGAGTTACGACGCAGAGGACGCAGACAGAGAGACAGACCAACGCAGACAGACAGACAGACAGACAGACAGAGACACACCAACGCAGACAGACCAACGCAGACAGACAGACAGACGCAGACAGAGAGACAGACCAACGCACAGACAGACAGACAGGCCAAGGCAGACAGGCAGACAGACGGACAGACCAACGCAGACAGACAGATGCAGAAAGAGAGACAGACGCAGACAGACAGACAGACCAACGCAGACAGACAGACAGACAGACCAACGCAGACAGACAGACAGACAGACCAACGCAGACAGACAGACAGACCAACGCAGACAGACAGACAGACCAACGCAGACAGACAGACGCAGACAGACAGACCAACGCAGACAGACAAATAGACAGACCAACGCAGACAGAGAGACAGACGCAGACAGCTCGGACAGCTTGAGGCAGAAAGAGGTCAGACTGGAGAACAATGAACAATGAACAAATTTTATTTATAGAGGGTTATAGAATAAGCATAACAATAGCTTTTTTTTTTTTACATCCATCCTTCTTCAGAAAAAAAGTAAAAGCAAACGAAAGTAATTAACGTGCAATACATGAAGGATGCAGTGGGCCTGACATCAGGTTCAGGCCATGGTGCAGGGAAAGGGAAGGGAGGGACTCTGAGAGTGAGGAAGAGCAGCGTTAACAGCAATGACATCATCATCATCATCATCATCATCATCATCATCATCATACGCAGTTAAAAAACCAGTCACTGCAGTCTGGAAAACAGAAACCATCGTATCCATTTTTAGACAAGCCCCTCCTGCCCGCCCTCAGCAAACCAGTCGCCCATCTTACCAAAATAAAAACCACCACCACCACCACCACCAGCACCACCACCACCACCACCACCACCAGCACCACCACCACCACCGCCGCCACCGCCACCACGCCACCACCGCCACACCACCACCACCACCACCACTGCACCGCCACACCAACCACCGCCACCACCACCACCTGCACCACCACCACCACCACTGCCACCGCCACCACCACCACCACCACCACCACCACCACCACCACCACCACCACCAACCACCACCACCACCACCACCACCACCAACTACACCACTAAAGTAGTGACTGAAATGCTCAACTGGTTACTCAAAGAACACCAAGACCAGCAAGCACAACGCCGGTAATAAGGGAATGCCATGACCAGGTCCCAGCTACTGGACAGCCTCAACAGCAGTCTTCAAGTGGATCGGGGGTCTAGAGGTAACGCGCCTGTCTAGAAAGAGAAAAGTCCGGGTCGGAAGTGTGCGGTGGTTCGTATCCCGTCTGGGCCCGAAACTTTTCCCCCATCCATTAGACCATGAGTGGTGGTCTGGGCGCTAGTCTTTCGGATGAGACGATAAACCGAGGTCCCGTGTGTTATACAAAATTATGCAGCGCACGTAAAAGAACCCACGGCAACAAGAGAGTTGTCCCTGGCAAAATTCTTAGAAAAAAGCCACTCTGATAGGGAAACAACAGTTGCAGACCCAAAAAAGAAGGGTGGTGCTGCTCTTGTGGCGACGTGCTCTCCCCGGGGAGAGCAGCCCGAATTTCACACAGAGAAATCTCGTGACTTAAAGTGGTATAAATAAATGAAATGAAATAAATGAAGTCAACCCCGTGCTCAGGCACAGCCTGCGCCTGCCATCTGATGGCTTCAGTTTCAGCCCTCACCCCTGCTCCTGTTCAGAGATGTGTCCTCAGGAGTTGACGTCAGTGCGCGAACGCACACACAACATCTTGCACACACGTTAAAACCCGTTCCGCCTGTCGTAAGAGTAGGCCATTGCGTGCCGGGGAGAGTGGATAACATAATTTTGTTTTTTTGTGTGTGGAAAAACCCATGCACACTGATGTCGTGTTTAGACATTATTCCCGAAGCCGGAATGCGGTTACCTTCATAGTGGGCAACAACGGCCGCATACGCAAAAAGCCTCGCCATTGGTAACTCGGTGCTGTAGGAGAGGAACACCGAAGATTCCAGTAACAACACATCACCCATCTGTGGGTTGCGTAATTAGATATTTGTTTTCTTTCTCCATACAGCCATCTCTCTTCCCCCAGACATTTTGAGAGGGTTTCACATTGAAGACCGGCTCACCCAGTTTCCCCAGTTTTGTCCGTTCATTGTCAAGCCTGAGTGTTTATCTCTCCATTATCCTATACAAGTGTTTATCTCTCCATTATCCTATACAGTGAATATCTCTCCAATATCCTATACAGTGCATATCTCTCCAATATCCTTTACAAATGTATATCTCTCCATTATCCTATAAAAGTGTTTCTCTCTCCATTATCCTATACAAGTGTTTATCTGCCCATAATCCTATACAGTGTTTATCTCCCCATTATCCTATACATGTGTTTCTATCCATTATCATATACAGTGTTTATCTCTCCATTATCCTATAGTGTTTCTCTCTTCATTATCTTATACAAGTGCTTATCTCTCCATTGTGCTAAACAGTGTTTATCTCTCCATTATCCTATACGTGTTTCTCTATCCATTATCCTATACAAGTGTTTATCTCTCCGTTATCCTGTACAGTGTTTATCTCTCCATTGTGCTATACAAGTGTTTACCTGTCCATTGTGTTATGTGTTCATCTGTGCATTGTGTTATGTGTTCATCTGTGTATTGTGTTATGTGTTCACCTGTACATTGTGTTATGTGTTCATCTGTACATTGTGTTATGTATTCATCTGTGCATTGCGTTATGTATTCACCTGTGCATTGTGTTATGTGTTCACCTGTGCATTGTGTTATGTTGATAGATTTTCTGTCTAATCGATGAATGTGTCTGCAAACGTCAGGTTGATCCATGGCCTTCTGGCCTTCAAGATTACGTCACCAGTCCGCTTTTATCTTGTGAAACGAAGAAAAACAACCTTGATCAAACTGCCTAGGTCGTGCAGTTCAACAGGAAATTATGTTTGTTCTCTCCCTCTCTCTTGATCTTTGAAAGACTTGACTATTATTATAATAATAATTGTTGTTGTTATTATTATTGTTGTTATTTATTAATTAATTTATCTATTTAAGACAGACAGACAGAGAGGCAAGGACAGACACAGATAGAAGATTGAAAGATGTTCAGAGAAGAGAGAGAGAGAGAGAGAGAGAGAGAGAGAGAGAGAGAGAGAGAGAGAGAGAGAGAGAGAGAGAGAGAGAGAAAAGAGAGAGAGAGAGGGAGAGAGAGAGAGAGAGGAGAGAGGAGAGAGAGAGAGAGAGAGAGAGAGAGAGGAGAGGATAGGAGAGAGAGCAACATTTAATACAGATCAATACATAATTATAGGAAAACATGTTGCTGGCAAGGAAAGAAAGAAAGAAATGCTAGAGGAAGACTTTGCACAGCAGCCTGTGTCCTGTGTGCAAGGACACACTGTACACTAATCACAGTTGACAACACCCACTCCTGTTCATTCAAAGCACTCTTTACTTAGAACAACGTTTTCAAGGGAACTCTCTAATCTGTATATAGTTGCACAGTTTTAAGAGTCATTTCGACTTGCTCTAATCTGTATATAGTTGCACAGTTTTATTTATTTATTTTTATTTATTTATTTATACCACTTTAAGTCACGTCAGATTTCTCTGCGTGAAATTCGGGCTGCTCTCCCCGGGGAGAGCGCGTCGCCACAGAGCAGCGTCACCCATTTTGTTGTTGTTTTTTTGTCTGCAACTGCATTTGTTTCACTTTGAGAGTGGCTTTTTTCTACAGAATTTCGCCAGGAGCAACTCTCTTGTTGCCGCGGGTTCTTTTACGTGCACTAAATAATTTTTTGTAACACACAGGACCTCGGTTTATCGTCTCACCGAAAGACTAGCGCCCAGACCACCACTCATGGTCTAATGGATGGGGGAAAAGTTTCGGGTCCAAACGGGATTCAAACCACCCTACACTTCCGACCCGGACTTTTCGCTTTCTAGACAGGCGCGTCACCTCTAGACCACCGATCCGTTTTTCCTGAGTTCACTCTCGTTTTAAGAGTTATTTCGACTTGCTTTAATCTGTGTATAGCTGCGCAGTTTTAAGAGTTATTTCGACTTGCTTTAATCTGTGTATAGTTGCACAGTTTTAAGAGTTAGTTGCTCTCTTGCTCTAATCTGCATATAGTTGCACAGTTTTAAGAGTTATTTAGACTTGCTTTCATCTGCATATAGTTGCACAGTTTTAAGAGTTATTTCGTCTTGCTTTAATCTGCATGTAGTTGCAAAGTTTTAAGAGTTAGTTTTCCCCTTGCTTTCATCTGCATATAGTTGCACAGTTTTAAGAGTTATTTCGACTTGCTTTAATCTGCATATAGTTGCACAGTTTTAAGAGTTAGTTTTCCCCTTGCTTTCATTTGCATATAGTTGCACAGTTTTAAGAGTTAGTTTCCCTCTTGCTTTAATCTGCATATAGCTGCACAGTTTTAAGAGTTATTTCGAATTGCTTTAATCTGCATATAGCTGCACAGTTTTAAGAGTTAGTTTTCCCCTTGCTTTCATCTGCATATAGTTGCACAGTTTTAAGAGTTAGTTGCCCTCTTGCTTTAATCTGTATATAGCTGCACAGTTTTAAGAGTTTCCCTATTGCTTTCATCTGTATACAGCTGCACAGTTTTAAGAGTTAGTTGCCCTCTTGCTCTAATCTGTATAATTTTTATAGTTGCACAGTTTTAAGAGTTATTTCGAATTGCTCTTATCTGTAGTTTTGAGAGTTATTTCGACTTGCTCTAATCTGTATATAGTTGCACAGTTTTAAGAGTTAATTCGAATTGCTCTAATCTGTATATAGTTGCACAGTTTTAAGAGTTATTTCGAATTGCTCTAATCTGTATATAGTTGCACAGTTTTAAGAGTTAGTTTCCCTCTTTCTTTCATCTGTATATACTTGCACAGTTTTACCTCTACGAAATATAGAGTTTAATGAGGTTACAGCTCTGATGCGGCCTCTGTGGTCGGCGGGGCAATAAATAATGGATGAGATTGGTTAGAGGAGAACTCAGGAAAAACGGATAAAGGGTTGAAACAAATTTGAAAATTAGTACAATATGAGTGGTCAACATAATGTTACTGCATTCAACTTAAAACTTACTTCTTCTCCGAGGGGCAATGAAAGATGTATAATATACCGTTTCCTATTCCTGCTTGGAGCCATTTACGACTTAGTTGGAATTATTGTTATACCATTATTGAAAATGTTTTGTATAATTGATTGTGAACATAATGTGTGTGTGTTATGTCTTTGCTCGTAACCTTGTTTGAGCGTGTTATGTCTTTTCCTTCATATTTTTTTCGTGTTCTCATTGATAATTGGGGCTTGTGTGTGTGTGTGTGTGTGTGTGTGTGTGTGTGTGTGTGTGTGTGTGGTGTGTGTGTGTGGTGTGTGTGTGCGCGCGTTCATGCATTCTTCTTTAAATTCGTTTGATTTGGATGAGATTTTAGTCCTAGGGAAAATTGGTTAAGAAATGGATGTGTGGGCGGGCAAAGCAGAGATTCAGTGAAGGATAGTATGGAACATAAAAGGGAAGATTTTTGTTTTGATTTTTTCTTACATTTCATTGCTTGGGTCATACTTATATTGACTAGTTTTTGCTGTAAGTTTGCTTGCGTTGTTGTTGGTTGTATCTATAATATTTTCCTTAGGCAAATGGGGAGGGGAGTAGGGCATGTGCAAAGAAACTTTGTGCTTATTCATTTCCCTACAACATAGTGTCAAATGCATTTGTATATTCTCTGTATATCTGTCTGTCTCTCTCTCTATCTCTGCCTGTTTGTCTCTATCCCTGTCTCTTTCTGTCTCTCTTTGTCTCTCTCTGTCTCTGTCTGTCTGTCTCTGTCTCTCTCTGATCTTCATCTAACTATTATTATTAGTAGTATTTCATTATGATGGTTATTTGAAGCTTCCTTTGATTGTGTTACTGTTTGCATACGTTTGTTTATTTGGAGTTTTTTTGCATTGGTGTGTTTTGTCTGTGCTGTTGTTTGTTCTTCTGTTTTGATTAGTGTTTGTGTGTGTTGTGTTTTGTTGTGTGTGTGTGTGTGTGTGTGTGGTTTACTTGACTTTTTTTCGTCTTTGTTTTTTCAATCTTTTTTTCTTTTCTTTTCTTTTTATTGTGAGAGCATGGTGTAAAGAAGCCCTGAGCTTATCCATTTACTCTCAATAAACATTTCGAGTTCGAGTTCCTTTGAGTGTGTGTGTGTGTGTGTGTGTGTGTGTGCGTGTGCGCTGCGTGCATGAGTGTGTGCATGCATGCATGCGTGCGTGTACGTGTGTGTGCATGTGCGTGTGTGTGAGCATATGTGAGTATATGTGTGTGTGTACTGCATAGGCATCCCCACATGCATATGTGTATATACGCGAGTGTAAATGTAAAAGTTATTAGCCTTCTTTCTTTCTTTATTCTTTTATATCGAGGATAATGGAATAAGCACTCATGTGCTTTGTACATCCAGCCTTAGAATCGTCTGGTCAGTTATCTAAATTCAATTATATATATATATATATATTTATATATTATATATTAATACAGTTAGAGAATAGTCTGGTCAGTTTATCTAAATTAACTTTTATTATAATTATAATAAATAATATCTTAGATAAGTAAACATTATTTATATTTATGATGGTATGAATTGATAATGTTCTGCACTTGTTTTCTCACATCTATTCTCAATATACGAATTGGTCAATGTGAGGAATTGCATCCTTTTATGAGATCCAAAATAAAGGCAATTAATTTTCACTTTTCTTCATCTTTGTTCACACTAAAATGTTTGACAATGATCGATTAACATGGCTTATCTAGCTTTAACAACCCTTGCTGGATACAGACTGTAGATCTCCTGCATCCTTTTGATAGGAAAAAGGACCCTAAGAACATAGGAACATTGTTCGTTAGCCAATATAATTTTATATACAATTTTTGTACCAACAATAGTTTTCATATATTATCTTCTTTCTATTTTCATTTTTTTGTGCACATGTAACCACAAAAATTATTTATTCTATGGGAAGCAATAGAACCTTCGACTATGAGGCTGTCTTGCTTGTTACTCCACATAGTAATGATTGATGGATTGACATACTGCCGGCCATCTGTAGAGTGCTCAACCAGAACCGAAATATTCCCCAAATGATGCCTTCATTGTTTTATTGTATGAATTTGTTTTTATCTTACCTTGACAAAAATTATTTTAGTAGGGGAATGAAGTTGAACTATTAAGCCATCTTGTTTTTCTTTACTATATTTTGTCAATGATATATGTATTGCATAGGCATGCATATGTGTGTGTATGTATATATACACATATGAACACATACGCATGTATATATATTGCTTAGGCAATCGCACATGCGTATGTATATATATATATATATATATATATATATATATATATATATACACACACACATATCAATAGATCAAGTAAGGGGGCAATACCATCGCTTCTGAGATCCAAGTAAAGGCCATTTATCTTAAATTTCTGCTTGTGTCTGGCAATGTTTGGGTTATCATTGCTATCCAGCTAAGACAGGCCAATTGGTTGGGTACAGACTTTATGGCACAAACATTCGCTAGCTGCTTATTTTCGTCTACGAGTACAGTTTTTCACAACTATTATCTAAATATATTTTTTGTTCTCCTTCCACTTTTATCTCCTGTTGGCAGCGGTGGTAGGCCACAAGAATATCTATTTCTTCTAAGGGCTGCAATAGACACTTCTGAATTATGGAGGGTGTCTTGCTGTTAGGTATCACAGAGGATGAAAGAAGCCTGAATCGCCGTCGAGACCTGTGAAGAGTGCTCAACTAGCAGCCGAAACTCGGGGCAGGGCAGGCCAAAGGCATGGTCCTTTAATTGTTCACAAAAAAGCTGCCTTCGGAGTTTTGTCTCGTGGTGAATGGATGTTTTTCGAATCTTTGATGAAAATCAGCCATATTGAGTTATAGAGTTGATCAGTCTTTTAGCCTGAAGAAAGTTTTAAATAAATCGAAAATTGCTCTGTAAAAACACTTGGGTGTTGTGCTTTTACTTGTTTAAAAAAAAATCAATAATAAGGTGAGAATAAAATTGAAACTGCTTACCTACACTTGTTGCATTCCCCATTATATTTTCTCAATTACATTTTGTATATATATATATATATATATATATATATATATAGTGTGTGTGTGTGTGTGTGTGTATGTGTGCTTTTAGTCAATGGTGTTTACATTGTATTCCTACATTGGTGTGTGTAATATTTTTATTTAAAGTTATCTTGGAATGGTTAAACCAATATGACATCTAGCTTTCTTGTGTCTTTGAGATAATGCTTCTTATCAATGTGCCTGTCAGAACTGTAATAGCCGTTCATGGGATGATGAAAGTGTTTATGACTTTGACTTGGCAAATGGCACTGAAATCTTCGTAATTACTAAATTGAATATACAAAATACACCGTTTTTTATAGACAAAATACGCAAATAGAAATATGTAGATAAACAAGTAAACATGTGCGTTTAATTCTCGGGACTTGAGCAGCTGACAGGTTTCATCCTAGAGCTGAGCAAGCTCAGTGGGAAGAGGGTTCGAGTCTTGTCTTGAACTATACAGCACAGGGGCTTTCCCCGTGGAGTTGACCAGTGGGTCTGATTGTATAAACCTGCCCTGCTTTGCTCTGTCCTGCTTTGTCCTGTCCTGCTTTGTCCTGTCTTGCTTTGTCCTGTCCTGCTTTGTCCTGTCTTGCTTTGTCCTGCCCTGCTTTGTCCTGTCCTGCTTTGTCCTGTCCTGCTTTGTCCTGTCTTGCTTTGTCCTGTCCTGCTTTGTCCTGTCCTGCTTTGTCCTGTCCTGCTTTGTCCTGCCCTGCTTTGTCTTGCCTGCTTTGTCCTGCCCTGCCCTGCTTTGTCCTGTCCTGCTTTTCCCTGCCGTGCCCTGTCCTGCCCTGCCCTGCCGTGCCCTGTCATGCCCTGCCCTGTCGTGCCCTGTCATGCCCTGCTTTTCCCTGCCCTGCTTTTCCCTGCCCTGCTTTTCCCTGCCCTGCTTTGTCCTGCCAGCCTTTTGGATGAGACTGCAAGCCAAAGTCCAATGTGATGATATGCTGACACATAATCTTGAGCACACGTTGAAAGGCCGACTAGTGTAGACTGATGTGGGCCTGGTCAGCCTGTGGTATGGAGGAAATGCATATCCAGCGATAGACTGAAAGATAAAGAGAAGGGTGTCCCATAACCTGTAAGGTCGTAGGGGAGCGAGGTGTCAGAGACCTCACTTCTCTAGGCGCCAGCGTATTGAGGGCGGCGCCCATCTCCTCTCCCTCGCTACCTTCTCTGGCCTGACCCTAAAGAGACATGTACCTATTTACAGCTGGGTGAACTGGGGGACCGTACTGAAGCCAAGGCGCACAAACAGTCACCCATCAAACTTGGGAAAAAAGGGCAAGGCTGGGAATCGAACCCAGAACCTCACAGTTTACTTGTTCCTGCCACCCTCCTTCTTTAATAGATGAATGAAACAAAAATAAAATAATAATAATAATGTATGGAATTTATATAGCGCTGAATCTTGTAAAGCAACAAATCAAAGCGCTCAGATGACTTTGTTTTAATCGAGGATAATGGAATAAGCACTCATGTGCTTTTTTACATTCAGTCCCCGTGTGTATGCGGTTTTGTAAATTTTGTCATCTGTTCCCACCGGCACACAATGGCCTACTCTTTCGATAAGCGGAACAGGATTTAACGTGTGCGCAAGATGTTCTGCATGCGTTCGCACACGGGGCCTCGGTTTATAGTCTCATCCGAAGAATTATCCTATCAACTCATTAACACTTCACACAGACAGACAGACAGACAGACAGACAGACAGACAGACAGACAGACACACACACACACACACACACACACACACACACACACACACACACACACACACACACACACACACATATACGTGGGGGATAGGATAGTCTGGTGGTTAGAGTGGTGCGCATTGCGCTCGTGAATTGCTGATCGGGGTTCGAATCTCGTTCAAGAGGATTTTTCCTCTGGAGTTAACACCAGTGCCGACTCCACTCCTCTTAAAAGTCCTTTGGATTAGACTATAAACCGAGGTCCCGTGTGCGAACGCACGCAGAACATCTTGCGCACACGTTAAAACCCGTTCCGCTTTATGGAAGAGTAGGTCATTGTGTGCCAGGGAGAATGGTTGACAAATTTAAAAAAACTGCATACACGTGGGGACTTGATATAAAAAAGCGCATGAATGCTTATTCCATTGTCTTCAAAATTAAAAAATGATAAACACACATACATATACTATATTAATAATGAATACCCATATAGAGACTAAAAGCATACAGCTCAACATTCAAATTTACCAGTTCAATCAATTCTTGATAAACTGGACAAAATGTAACATCTGCGTATTTCACATTAGATGATAAAGAAAACAAACACAACCTGTATGATAGAATTTAATCCAAACGCGGACACACTCACTGTGTGTGTGTGTGTGTGTGTGTGTGTGTGTGTGTGTGTGTGTGTGTGTGTGTGTAGACATCGATGTTTGTTTTACAAGATTCAGCGCTATATAAATTCCATATATTATTATTATTATTCTTATCATTCTTGTGTGTGTGTATGTGTGTGTACTTCGTGTGCGTGTGCGTGAGAGAGAGAGTGAGAGAGAGAGAGATAGATAGATAGATAGAGAGAGAGAGAGAGAGAGAGAGAGAGAGAGAGAGAGAGAGAGAGAGAGAGAGAGAAGAGAGAGAGAGAATGACTAAATGACTGAGTGAGTGAATGAGGAAGGCTATAGCTGAGTTTTTATGAGTGTTTTGACTTCAGTCACAAGGGTCCATGAAATCTTGGGTTCGAATCTCAGCGGCTATGTCTGGTGAAGTAAGGGTGAGGATTTTTATGATCTCCCAAGTCAACTTCAAGTGCAGGCCTGGCCAGTGCCTTAGTTCCCTTCCGTGTGTGTGTGCTCATGCAGAACATCAGTTATGCATGTTAAGGATCCCATAATTCATGTCAGCGTTTAATGAACATACCCAGCATGCAACCTGTACAATGAAATGAGCTGCCCTGAAGTGGGAATGTGTGGGCTGAGGCCAGAGGGCAGACCTCCTGTAAAGTGACAAGCACAGGAGAAGACCAGGCACTACACACCCCACCTGGTAAGGGAACGTAGAGAAGAGAAGAGATGAGAGAGAATAAGTGAGTAATCTTTGATACTCATAAAGAAAGCCTAGCCTTACTAGGCTTTGTCTTAGTGTTATTGTAAACATGCATACATCGGAACAATCAATAGCAATGGAAATCAAAGAGGGGGGTGGGGGGGGGCGGCGGGAGGGAGAGAGAGATTAACATACATTGAGATACAAAGTCAGAGAGAGAGAGAGAGAGAGAGAGAGAGAGAGAGAGAGAGATACAGACAGGACAGAGATGAGAGAAACAAAAAGAAAGAGACGGATTGAGGACAGACAGACAGACAGAGAATGAGAGAAAAAAGGAAAGAGGCAGACTCAGGACAGACAAACAGACAGAGAATGAGAGACACAAAAAAGAGACAGATTCAGGACAGACAGACAGACAGAGAATGAGAGACAAAAAGAAAAGAGACAGACAGACTCAGGACAGACAGCCAGACAAACAGAGAATGAGAGAAACAAAAAAAGGAAAGAAACAGACTCAGGACAGACAGACAGACAGAGAATGAGAGACAAAAAGGAAAGAAACAGACAGACTCAGGACAGACAGACAGGCAGACAGACAGAAAGGGAATGAGAGAAACAAAAAAGGAAAGAGACAGACAGATCAGGACAGACAGATGGACAAGAAAAGAAAAGATGCACCTACTTCAAACTTGTGTCACAGCGTTGTGCTGCTGCTGCTGCTGTCTGTGTTGAGATATGAATCTGCAGTGGAAAGCAGCAAAGCAAATGAGATGAGCGTGTGACAGAACACCTCGGGCTAGCAAAGACACAATGCCTTCTACACGCTGGTTAAATAATCTTTGTCATGCCCACGCACCAGACAAAAAGGAACAATAGCATTGGCTGCTTAAAGGGCAGTATGCAAATCATCCCAAGTGAAAGATTTCCATTGGTGCAGGGAATTCCTACCTGGCACGTGCCAAACTGATATGCAAATATAGCAGGAGGGCGTGACTTAGCGTTGACATTGTGTGTCTTTGTGGAGCAGGCGCAGTTTCTGAGGGTAGGGTGCCATGACAGGAGAAACCAACAGTACCGAAATCGCCTGCTTGAAAAAAGTGAAAATTGCCTGCCGTGAAGAGAGAGAGAGAGAGAGGGAGAGAGAGAGAGAGAGAGAGAGAGCGAGCTTGGATGACTCATTCACATGTTAAAAGCCTCTTGTGAAGAGTTGCAACAGAGTCATGCAAACAAAAAGAAGTATTTTCCAAAATAGGTGAGAAACATAAACACAGTTTCAACATGTGACATTGCCATAAAACATTATCATCTATCTATCTATCTATCTATCTATCTATCTATCTATCTATCTATCTATCTATCTATCTATCTATCTATCTATCTATCTATCTATCTATCTATCTATCTATCTATCTATCTATAGAGAGAGATTGAGAGATTAGATAGATAAATAGATACATAGATAGATAGATAGATCTTGTGTACATTTTTGTGAACCAAATTCATCAGTTTGTGCACCTATTAAAAAAATCACAATCCAGTTTCTTCTTTCTTGTTTTTCTTTTGTTTGGGTGGGGGTAGGCTCCCAAATTCTGTTCCCTTTAAAGATTCAATCCATCAGTCAATTTGAAAATGCAAAGAACAGCAGGGAAATGTGTGTCCTTTCTTAAAGGTTCGTTACAGAACATGGTGATTTCAATTTTACAAGTTTGATGTCTCTACAAATGTAAGTGTAATAAAGTCAGCAACAATACTGAAAAAAACTAAAAAAATAAAAAGAAGAAGGAGAATACTGGAAAGAAGAAAACGAGGAAGAGGAGGAGGTCCTCTTCCTCGTTTTCTTCTTTCCAGGAAGAAGAAGAAAGAAGCTGGCTTCCTCTTTACGACAGTAAACATGACAGTGACAGTGACGTAGCTGCTTAAGAGTTAAACTACACATTTCAGCCCTTTGAGCTGATGAAGGAAAGCTAGACTGATAACAGATGGCAAAAGATTGCTCTGAAAACTCCTGCCATGAACATGCACACTCCCTGCAATGTGACACTTACAAGCAAAGGTCACCTGTTCCAACGTATTTTCCTGCGTGATGTTGTGATGTTTGAGCAGATTTAGATCTACCGATGTAGGCTTTGGAGACAGAAATCATCCTCCTCCTCCTGACAGCCAGTTTTTCCGGCAAACTGAGGATCAGATGGAAATCTCATGGCCCTGGGTCATGCCACCCTTTTTGTGATGAATGCCACAAGAATTCACAGTGTGTGTGTGTGTGTGCGTGTGTGTGTGTGTGTGATCATTGGACAGGACCACATCTGGTGGGTGAATGTATTTCAAAGACTAGCTATGCCAGCCACTCATGGAAATGCTGTACTATGCCATCTGGCATTTTATACAAAGCTCTTGAATAATGCCTCATTTTATACAATACTTTTTAAGAATGGATAATTTTATATATAAAACTCTTGAATAATGCCTCATCTTATTTAATACATTTGAACAATGCCTCATTTTATATGATTCTCTCGAATAATGCCTCATCTTATATAATACTCTTGAATAATGCCTGATTTTATACAACACTCTAGAATAATGCCTCATTTTATATACTTCTCTTGAATAATGCCTATTCATATATAATACTCTTGAATAATGCCTGATTTTATATAATACTCTTGAATAATGCCTCATCTTATATAATACTAATGAATAATGCCTCATTTTATTGATGCTCTTGAATAATGCCTCATCTGATATAATACTCTTGAAAAATGCTTCATTTTATACAACACTCTTGAATAATGCCTCATCTTATATGATTCTCTTGAATAGAAAAACAGTGGCAGAAAGGAGATTGACGATTTTGTTTCCATAGAATTCTTACTCTCCAAGATGAAGGAGAGCACCCGGTCTGATTTTGTGGCTGAAGGCCAGACCCTGATAAAGAGACAGATCCCATCCTGGATTCTGAACACTCCACCGCCATCAAGGGGTGATGTGATGATACCTTCACGTGGAACCTGCATGATATGCCACGGGCCGATAAACTGCTACCCTCGCACAGTGGCCGTGCAGACAGAGAGGAGGACAGAGAGGAGGACCCATGATGTGACCACACAGACAGACCTCACCAGCGACTTCCGCCTGCGCCAGTTGTATACCCCCTAGTGACAGACCAAACCATGGAGAATGATAGATTGCTTTGACCACAGAAAGAAGCCTGTAAGCTGTGGGTTTTTTCCCCTGCATGCCTTGATGCCAAGAAGTAGAATCTGTTTGCATAACGCGCTTTGATTTGTCTTTGCAAGATAAAGCACTATATAAGTTCCATTTATTATTATTATTTGCAGATCATCTTCTCAAAGGCACATGCCATCATGTGAAATTTGCTTTAAAGGTTATTTTCATTTGTGTGTATTTTTTCTTGTTATTCTTTGTGTAAATCTAGCACTGCTTTCTTCATAAATGGTGAACTCTATGAACAAATGGCTGCTTTGGCAATCTTCTTACTTTTTCTCTCTTTTTAATCAATCTTGTCTAATCTAGCATTGCTGAATCACGGATATAAAAATTCAATTGGTTGAACAAAGTTTTTTTGACGGAAGAAGGCCTCACAAAAGCACAAGTGTAACGTAAGAAGTAAACTTGTATGATAGACCTGTCGTAACCCTCTCTCTCTCTCTCTCTCTCTGATGGATTGCACAGGTACTATTTTAAACAATACTTTTGCATGATATACTCTTGCACTTTTGAATGAGGACTCATTTTAATTTATACAACACGCTTGAGGGGACATGATAGCTCAGTGGTCAGAGGGCTCTGGATCTGGCTGTCCCACAGCCAATGTTAAGCAGCGTTGAGCAAGGTTACCGATTGGATGGGTGACCGTTTGTGCCCTTTGGCTTTAGAACAGTTCCCCCAGTTCACCCAGCTTAAATGGGTACCTGCTCTCTTTAGGGTCAGGGAAGGTAAAGCAGCGAAGGAGAGGAGATGGGCGCCGCCCTGAATATGCTGGCCCCTAGAGAAGCTGAGGTCTCTCGTGCTTCACTACCCTATGACCACATAGGTTATGGGACACCTTTGCCTTTTTAATACTCTTGAATAATGCCTTACTTTATCCAATACTCTTGAATAATGCCTTATTTTAAACACTACACTTGAATAATGGCTCGTTTTATTCTTTTTTGTCTTTTGAATAATGCCTCAATTTATACAAAATACTTTTAAATAAAGCCTTATTTTATACAATATTTTGAATAATGCCTTATTTTATACAATACTTTTGGATAATGCCTCAATTTATACAATACTTTTGAATAATGCCTCAGTTTTAATTTTTATAAGACTCTTGAATAATACTTCATTTCATACAATACCCTTTAACAGCACCTCATGTCATACAATACTTTTGAATAAAGCCTCATTTTATACAATACTTTTGAATAAAGCCTCATTTTATGAAATACTTTTGAATAAAGCCTCATTTTATACAATACTTTTGCATAAAGCCTCATTTTATGCAACACTGTTGAATAACACCTTATTATTTTTTTTTGGGTATTATTCTTGAATAATACTTCATTTTATACAATACCCTTGAACAGCACCTCATGTTATACAATACTTTTGAATTAAGCCTCATTTTATACAATACTTTTTAGGAATACATTACTTTATATAATACTCTTGATTAGTGCCTCATTTTATACAAAACTCTTGAATAATGCCTCATTTTATACAATACTTTTAAGAATGGATCATTTTATACAAAACTCTTGAATAATGCTTCATTTTATGTAATACTCTTGAACAATGCCTCATCTTATATGACTCTCTTGAATAATGCCTCATCTTATATGACTCTCTTGAATAATGCCTCATTTTATATAATACTCTTGAATAATGCCTCATCTTATATAATACTTTGAAATAATGCTTCATCTTATGCAATACTCTTGAACGATGCCTCATTTTGTATGATACTCTTGAACAATGGTTCATTTTAAATACTTCTCTTGAATAATGCCTCATCTTATATAATACTTTTGAATAATGCCTCATTTTATACAAAACTCTTGAATAATGCCTAATCTTATATAATACTAATGAATATTGCCTCATTTTATTGATACTCTTGAATAATGCCCCATCTTATATAATACTCTTGAATAATGCCTCATTTTGTACAAGACACTTGAATAATGTCTCATCTTATAATTGAATATTGCTTCATTTTATATAACACTCTTGAATAATGCCTCATTTTATATATGATTCTCTTGAATAATGCCTCATTTTATATAATACTCTTGAATAATGCCTCATCTTACATAATACTCTTGAATAATGCCTCATTTTATGTAATACTCTTGAACAATGCCTCATTTTATATGATACTCTTGAATAGATGCCTCATTCTTTTTATACTATAAAAGGTACAGGTTAAAAAAGGGTCTCTCAATAACCTGTAAGGTACGTAAGGAGCAGCGTTCAGAACCTCACTTCATCACCTAGAGCAGTCATATATCGAGGCGAGTCGCCCATCATCCTCCCCTCCTGCAATTAACATTCCCTTGACTATAAGAGGTCATTGTATCCCATTTTACAGCTGATGAAGTGGTTGGAACTGTAATGAAGCCATGGCGCGCAAATGGTACACCCATCCAAGTGTATCACTGCTCGACAGCTGCTTAATTGGCTTGGGAGAAAGCGTAGTCTCGACCACTGAGCTATCCCGTCCCCTTATATGATACTCTTGAAAATGCCTCATTTATACAACACTCTGAATAATGCCTCATCTTATAATAGGAATAATGCCCATTTTATTAATCTCTTGATAATGCCTCTTTTCATTTAATACTCTTGAATAATGCCTCATTTACTTATACTCTTGAATATGCCTCTTCTACTTCATGACTCTCTTGAATAAATGCCTCATTTTATATAATACTCTTGTAATAATGCCACATTTTTACATACTCTTGAAAATGCCTCATCTTGTATAAATCTTTTGAATTATGCCTCATTTTATATAATATTCTTGAATAATGCCTCATTTTATTGATACTTTGAATTATGCCTCATCTTATATAAAACTCTTGAATAATGCCTCATCTTACATAATACTCTTGAATAATGCCTTATTTTATAATAATACTCTTGAATAATGCGTAATTTTATATAATACTCTTGAACAATGCCTCATTTTATAGGATACTCTAGAATAATGCCTCATCCTATATAATACTCTTGAATAATGCCTCATGTTATACAACACCCTTCAATAATGCCTCATTTTATATAATACTCTTGAATAATGCCTCATCTTATATCATACTTTTGAATAATGCCTCATCTTATATAATACTTTTAAATCGTGCCTCATCTTATATGACTATCTTGAATAATGCCTCATTTTATATAATACTCTTGAATAATGCCTCATTTTATATAATACTCTTGAATAATGCCTCATTTTGTATAATACTCTTGAATAATGCCTCATTTTATATAATACTCTTGAATAATGCCTCATTTTGTATAACACTCTTGAATAATGCCTCATTTTATAGGATACTCTAGAATAATGCCTCATCCTATATAATACTCTTGAATAATGCCTCATGTTATACAACACCCTTGAATGATGCCTCATTTTATATAATACTCTTGAATAATACCTCATGTTATACAACACCCTTGAATAATGCCTTATTTTATATAATACTCTTGAATAATGCCTCATCTTATATCATACTTTTGAATAATGCCTCATCTTATATAATACTTTTAAATAGTGCCTCATTTTATATGACTATCTTGAATAATGCCTCATTTTATATAATACTCTTGAATAATGCCTCATTTTGTATAATACTCTTGAATGATGCCTCATTTTATATAATACTCTTGAATAATGCCTCATTTTGCATAATACTCTTGAATAATGCCTTATTTTATATAATACTCATGAATAATTCCTCATGTTTTACAACACTCTTGAATAATACTTCAATTTATACTATACTATTGCATAATGTTTCATGTTATATAATGCTCTTGAATAATGCCTCATTGTATATAACACTCTTGAATAATGCCTCATTTTATACAACACTCTCGAATAATGCATGTTATTATAAGTGCTTTGAAATAATGTCAAATTGTATATCACTCTTAGAACATGCTCATTTTCTATTGATCAAACCTTGAATAGATGCTCATGCTTTTTGCTAAGAATAATGTTATGTTTAAAAACAGAAACAACAACGTTTAAACAATCATGATGACAACTGTCAAGTTATAGCAAGGGCTCAATGGAAGAGGAAGGACATTTATTTGGCTATCTCTTGTATGCACATGAATAGTCAGGGTTTGGGAGCTCATGCCATCATGTAACAGGAGAGCTAGTCCATAATGTGCTTGTTACAGGTGAACTAGATAAATGCGAACTGGCTTAAAGACTAAGAGAATGACTAACTGTCAGTTGTCTCACCGTATCCACAGGGTTTCACCCTTTTTTCTCTTGTGGAGTTCCACGATCTTCTGTAGCATACTGTCATTATACCTTCTATAGCCCTCCTGTCATGTCTGTTTGGGTGTAGCTCTGTCATTCTACTTTGTAGCCTCTGTCATTCTATTTTCTGTAGCATCCTGTCATTCTGTTTGGTTGTAGCCCTCCTGTCATGTCTGTCGGTTGTAGCCTCCTGTCATTCTGTCTGTTGTAGCCTCTGTTTCGGTTTGGTGTAGCCCTCCTGTCATTCTGTTTGGTTGTAGCCTCCTGTCATTCTAGTTTGGTTGTAGCCTCCTGTCATTCTGTTTGGGTGTAGCCTCTCGTCATTCTACTTCTGTAGCCCTCCTGTCATTCTGTTTGGGTGTAGCCTCCTGTCATTCTGTTTGGTTGTAGCCTCCTGTCATTCTGTTTGGTTGTAGCCTCCTGTCATTCTGTTTGGGTGTAGCCTCCTGTCATTCTACCTTCTGTAGCCCTCCTGTCATTCTGTTTGGTTGTAGCCTCCTGTCATTCTGTTTGGTTGTAGCCTCCTGTCATTCTGTTTGGTTGTAGCCTCCTGTCATTCTGTTTGGGTGTAGCCTCCTGTCATTCTACCTTCTGTAGCCCTCCTGTCATTCTGTTTGGGTGTAGCCTCCTGTCATTCTGTTTGGTTGTAGCCTCCTGTCATTCTGTTTGGGTGTAGCCTCCTGTCATTCTGTTTGGGTGTAGCCTCCTGTCATTCTGTTTGGGTGTAGCCTCCTGTCATTCTGTTTGGTTGTAGCCTCCTGTCATTCTGTTTGGGTGTAGCCTCCTGTCATTCTACCTTCTGTAGCCCTCCTGTCATTCTGTTCGGTTGTAGCCTCCTGTCATTCTGTTTGGTTGTAGCCCTCTTGTCATTCTATCTTTTGTACTACTACTACTGTTACTGCTGCTGCTGCTGCTACTGCTACTACTACTACTACTGCTGCTGCTGCTGCTACTAACTACAACTACAACTACAACAACTACTACTACTACTACTACTACTACTACTGCATCATTTGCAACGACGATAGCGACGACATCACTACCTTCTTGTTCTTGATGTATTTGTATATTTTTGGTGTATTTTCTCTTTTGTCGTTTCCTTTACTTTTTTCCTGTCCACATTTCTTTCTTTCAAACATATTGCTTGTGCTTTGGTGTTAAGACTTTTCCCCCGTGTTGAGGGCTGAATAAAGAAGTCATTGTACTTAATCTACTACCCTCTTTAAATAAAATTTCGTAAATTTGTATTTCGTATTTCGTTCTTCTAATGACAAGTTTCTTGTGTTGTCTCCAAAACTTTGCGTTGATTATGTATCACAAACGATCTCGTTGATATAATTTAAAAAAGCTATTGACCTTTAAGAGTTCCCTGTGGTTCTACTTCGGGTACTCTTCTCTCAGCAGACTTTTTGCCTTTAGGCCTTTCAGACTCATAACGGTCAGTGATGTTATCGTTAAACCAAAGTCACAGTGTGATGTGTTATTGTGAAACCAAAGTCACAGTGGATATGTTCTTGTAAAACCAAAGTCACAGTGTGATATGTCATTGTTAAACTAAAGTTACAGTGTGGTATGTTATTGTTAAACCAATGTCACAGTGTGATATGCTATTGTTAAACCAAAGTCACAGCGTGATATGCTATTGTTAAACCAAAGTCACAGTGTGATATGTTATCATTAAACCAAAGTCACAGTGTGATATGTTATCGTTAAACCAAAGTCACAGTGTGATTTGTTATTGTTAAACCAAAATCGCAGTGTGATATGCTATTGTTAAACCAAAGTCACAGTGTGATATACTTTGGTTAAACTAAAGTCATTGTGTGATATGCTATTGTTAAACCAAAGTCACAGCGTGATATGTTATTGTTAAACCAAAGACACAGTGTGATATGCTATTTATAAACCAAAGTCACAGTGTGATATGTTATTGTTAAACCAAAGTCACAGCGTACTATGTTATTGTTAAACCAAAGTCACAGTGTTATATGTTATTGTTAAACCAAAGTCACAGTGTGATATGCTATTGTTAAACCAAAGTCACAGCGTGATATGCTTTTGTTAAACAAAAGTTACAGTATGATCATCATCATCATCATGAGCCATTACACCCAGCGGTGTGTAGGGCAGCAACAAAGCGCTTCCACTTCTGCCTATCCTGGGCCAACCTAGTCCCTGATCCCCAAGAGTGCTGCATGGCCTTCATTCATCTCACTTTCTACAGTTCTCCTCCACGTTGCTTTTGGTCTTCCTTTCTTTCTCCTTCCTTCTGGGGTCCAGTGCAATGCTGTTCTTGTGATTGACTGTGGGTCTCTTCGGAGGATGTGCCCAATCCACTTCCACCGTCGTCTGGTGATGATGGTTCCCATGTCTTCTTGCCTGCATCTCCGTAGAAGGTCTTCATTGGAGATCTTCTCTGGCCAAAAGATCCGGAGAATTCTTCGCAGGCATATGGTGTGGAAGGATCGAAGTTTGGTAAGATCCACTTCCGTCATCCTCCAGCACTCAGAACCGTACAGGAGCGTAGACACAACACAGCTCTGGTATAGCTTCAGCTTGGTGTTGGTGCTGTACTGAGTTGATCTCCAGATATTGTTCATCTCCCTAAACACATCCCTGGCCTTGCCCAGTCGGTTGTGGATGTCTTCTTTTGTGCCGCCCTCTGGTTTGATGCTGCTGCCAAGGTATGTGAACTTGTCTGTCTGGCGCAAGTCAGTTCCATTCACTTTCACAGGGGCTGGTGTGTTCACATTGAGCGATATTGTCTCTGTTTTCTTGGTGCTAATACGAAGCCCCACTTGCTGTCCGAATGTTTGGAGTCTGCTGGTCTTCTCCTGGATATGTTGGTGTGTGTGGGACAGCAGCGCCAGGTCATCCGCAAAGTCAAGGTCGTCTAGTGTTGAGAGCAGGCTCCAGCGAATCCCTCTTGGGGTGTCTTCTGTCGTCTTCCCATCACCCAATCAATGGCCAGATTGAAGAGAACTGCCGACATCACACATCCTTGTCTTACTCCAGTCTTGACTTCGAAGACAGTGTTGCTATGGCCCACAGAGCACCTGGAGTTGTCATAGAAGCTTTTGATAAGGTGTACCAGTTTCGATGGGATGCCATAGTGTCGAAGGATACTCCAAAGGCTGTCTCTGTGTATGCTGTTAAATGCCTTTTCGAAGTCCACAAAATTCATATATAGTTGTCTTTGCCACTCTGTGCACTGTTCGATGATGTTTCTGAGCGTGAATATCTGGTCTATACATCCTTGTCGCTTCCTGAATCCTGCTTGTTCCTTCCTCAAAGCATCGTCCACAGCGTCTGATATTCTTCTGATGATGACCTTGGCCAGTATCTTGCTTGGCACAGACAAAAGAGTGATTCCCCTCCAGTTGTTGCAGTCGCTCAGGGTTCCTTTCTTGGGGATTTTGACTATCACTCCCTTGGTCCAATCATCAGGTACTTTCTCGTTCTTCCATGCAGCTGTGAACAGTGGTTGCAGTATGTCAGCTGCTAGCTCAGAATCTGCCTTGAACAGTTCGGCACCAAGGTTGTCCTGGCCTGGTGACTTGCCGTTCTTGAGGGTCTTAATGGCAGCCACTATCTCTTCCTTTGTTGGGGGTTGACATCAATGTCTAAGTCTTTTGTAGCTTCTGGGATGTCGGCTGTCTCGTCAGGTGGTGGTCGGTTGAGAACTTCCTGGAAGTGTTCAGCCCATCTTTCTTCTTGCTCTTTCTCTGTTGTCAACAGTTTCCCTTGTCTGTCCCTGATTGGTCCCCAGCGCTCCTCTTAAATTTGTTGCATACTTTCTTGGTGATCTTGTAGACTTTCCCCTGCTCTCCTTGGGCCGCCGCCTCTTCTGCCTCAGCTGCCAAATGGTCCATGGCTTCTCTCTTGTCACGGCGTGCGAGTCTCTTCACTTTCCTGTGTGCCTCTCTGTACAACTCTTCCTGCCTCTCTCGTAGCCATGGAGACTTTACTTGCAGAAGTCTCTTCTTGGTCTCTCTTCTTTCTTTGATGGCATTGAGGGTCTCTTGTTGGATCCAGTCATTGTTGGTCTTCTTCTTTCGATGGCCGATGTTGTCCATGCTGCTCTCAGTGTACAGTTTACAGATCTGCTTCCATGTCGTATCTATGTCATGCTGTTC
Source organism: Rapana venosa (assembly GCA_028751875.1). Lineage (NCBI taxonomy): Eukaryota > Metazoa > Mollusca > Gastropoda > Neogastropoda > Muricidae > Rapana > Rapana venosa. Next base: position 37,661,058 of record CM054167.1, on the reverse strand, counting down.
TGTCATGTTCTGCAGGATGTGGAATCTGTTCCTCAGATCGTTGACGAATGCAGACTTCACGTTGGTGTCTCTCAGTCGCTGGGTATCAAATCGCGCTTGAGTGGTTGGTCTTGTGTTCTTCTTCAATTTCATCTGGATGTGTGCTGTCACCAGGTGATGATCGCTCCCGACATCCGCACTTCGCTTGGTTCTCACATCCAGAAGAGATCGTCTCCACATACCATTGATCATCAGATGGTCAATCTGGTTCATATCTCTCCCATTCGGCGACGCCCAAGTCAGCTTGTGGATGTCCCGCTGCGTGAAGAGGGTCCCTCCTATCACTAAGTTGTTCATGGCGCAGAACTCCACAAGTCTCTCCCCGTTGTCATTTCTGTTCCCCACCCCGTGTTTTCCCATGACTCTCTCATAGTCGGTGTTGTCGCTTCCGACCTTGGCGTTGAGGTCCCCCATGATGACGATGAGGTCATGGCGTGGAGCTTTCTCTGTCTCTGTCTGCAGCTGGTGGTAGAAGTCGTCTTTGCTCTCACCGTTGCTGTTGTTGGTTGGTGCGTAGCACTGGATGATGGTGATGTTGATGTGCCTTCCCTTCAGTCTCGCACTCATTAGTCTGTTGTTGATGGGCTTCCATTCGATAAGTCATCGCTCAACGCCTTTCTTGAGGATGATGGCAACTCCCTCGTGGTGCTGGTCGTCATCTCTCCCATAGTAGAGGACGGTTTCTCTGGTGGTGGTTCTCATTCTCCCAGATCCAGTCCATCTGCTCTCGCTTACTCCTAGGACATGGAGGTTGAATCTTCTCATCTCTAATGTTACCTGTGCCAGCTTGCCCGTCTCATACATCGTCCTCACGTTCCAATGTCCTAGTCTGATCTTAGTTTTGGTGGTGTTCAGGTCTTCCCTTATCCTGATGGTAGCTTCCTCTCGGCTTTGGCCATCAGCATTCATACGAGTCTCACTGGACCCGGGAGGTCCTTCGCACGCAAAAGTATAAGTTTTCTCTGTTGCTGTTTCTGTAACTGTCTCTTTTTTCGGACAGGGTGTTAGCCTCTGTGCACCCCGCAACTGAGAAGGTCCACTTAGTCGCTCTCTACATCATGCCTGGTTCTGGAGGCAGGGTCCTATCTCTTGCATGCTCACTTTGTAGCATACCCGAGTCCCATCGGGGGTTTACAGTATGATATGCGATTTGTTTAAACAAAAGTCTACGTTGTGATATCTTTGTTAACAAGTTACAGTATTCTTGCTATTGTTAACAAAGTTGCGATGATAAGCTATTGTTAAACCAAGTCACGTCGTGATATGCTATGTAAACAAGAACAGAATTATATGTGTCGTTATCAGTCATGATGTGTTGTATGTTAGAACCAAGAATCCAGTGGTATATTTGTATCCAAGTCACAGTGATATGCTATTGTAAACCAAATGTCATTGTTGATTGCTATTGTAAAACCAGAATGTCACAGTTGAAATTGCTCTTGTTAAACCACATGTTCACAGTGGATATGCTATTGTTAAACCAGTCACAGTGTGATTTGGCTATGGTCAAACCAAATCGTACAAGAATGGGACATAGTTATTGGTTAAACTAAAGCATGGATGTATATGTATTGTTAAGCTAAAGTCACAGTTAAATAGTTATTGTGTAACAAAGTCCATGTGATTTGTATTGTTAAACAATGCCACAGTGTGATTGTTTTTGTTAATCATGGTCACATTGTGATATGTTATTGTTAAACCAAAGTCCGAGGTGTATATGTTATGTTAAACCAGGTCAGTGTGTAAATGCTTTGTTAAACAAATGTACAGAATGATTGCTCTTGTTAAACAGGTTACGTATGATATGTATGCTTAACAAAGTTACAGTATTATATGCTATGATCACACAAAGTTACAGTTTCGATATGCTATTGTTAAACAAAGTTAGCGTATGATTATGCTTTGATTAAACAAAGTTTACGGTCTGATTGCTATTGTTAAACAAAAGTTACAATATGATATGCTATTGTTAAATCAAAGTCACAGTGTGATATACTATTGTAAAACAAAAGTCACAGTGTGATATGCTCTTGTTAAACCAAAGTCACAGCGTGATATGCTATTGGTTAACCAAGTTCGCTGTGATATGTTATTGTAAACCAAAGTCACAGTGTGATATGCTCTTGTTAACCAGTCACAGCGTGATATGCTATTGTAAACCAAGTCACAGTTTCGTGATATGCTATTGTAAATACAAGTCAATGGATAGCATTGTTAAACCAAAGTCACGCTTTGATATGCTCTTGTTAAACCTAATGTACAGTTGATTATCTATTGTTAAACAAAGTCACTGTGATGCTATTGTTAAACCAAAGTCAATTGTGATCGTATTTTAACAAGCACAGTGAGATATTTTATTGTTAAACCAAGTCACAGTGTAATATCTTAGAACTAGTCATTGTTTATAGCTATTGTTAAACAAGGTCCAGTGTGAACTTTGTTTAGTCAATGTAATGAGACTTCATGTGTACCTTTATAATATTGTGATTTTTGAGTTTTTTCCCCCTTTCCCCCGGGGTTTTCAAAATTTTGGGCCTGGGCCCGGCCAACCATTTTTTTTTGTTCTGGGATTTATTTTCTTCATGATTTTGTATTTGTTGTAATATAGGTGGGTTGCGGTGGTAAATCTTTTGTTTTTAACCTTTTTAAAAAATCTTCTTTTTTGGGGAAAATTTTCCTTCTATTTATTTTGTTTTTGAAGGTTTTTTCCCCTTTAATTTTTTTTTTTCAAATTTGGGGATCAAAATTGCCCCTTTTCAAAATTTCCCGCATGCTATTGTCCATTTTTTTGGGTTTTTACTTTTCATAAAAGGGGACTTTCTCTTTTACTCTTTTGTTTTCCTTTTTTCCCTTTTTTAAAAAATTTTTTCCCCTAATTTTTTTTCCTTTTTTTTATACTGGTTAATTTTTCTCCTCCTTTTTATTTTTCATCTAATTTTTTTTTTAAAAGGGTTATTTTTACCCCCCCGAATTTTTTTCCCCTTTGCTTTTTTTTTTTTTTAAAATTTTGTCATTTTTACTTTATTTCTTTTGGTTTCTTTTTTTTCTTTTAAACTTTTCATTTTTGTCCTTTCCCTAATGGGAATTTCCTTCCCCCATCTACTTTCATATTCAAATTTTTTGAGTTGGAGTTTTGATAGGGAAAAATTTGTTCCCCGGGGCTGTCCTTTTTTTTCCCTTGCATCTTTGGTGGTTTCCCCTTTTTAAACATTTTTTTTGCCCCCTTTTTTTGGGACAGGGTTTTCCCCTTTCCCCAAACCCCCAATGGAGGAAGGTTAAATTGTCCCCTTTGAAAGGGTTTTGGGGGAGGGTCCATTCGCATTCCTTTTGTCAAACCCCGGAAAAACGGGGGCGTAATTTTTTTTAAAAAAGTTTTAAAGTTTTTTGAAAAAAATTAAAAATTTTTTTTTTTTTGTTTTAAAAAAAAAGTTGAGGTTTATTTTCCCAAAAACCCCTTTTTAGCTAAAACAAAAGTAACAGATTATTGTTTTGTTAAACCCAAAATTAAGGATTGTTTTTGTTAAACCAAAAAACCGTTATATGTATTTTTAACCCAAAATCCCGGTGATATGCATTTTAAAAAAAGCAAGGATATGCAATTTTAAACCAAAAACCTTGTAGTTTTAAAAAAAAATGTGGATTGTATTGTTTAAAAAAAAGTAAGTGTAAAAAGCTTTTTGTAAAACCAAATCACATGTGTTTTTGTTTTTGTTAAAACCAAATCAGGGGTGATAGTTTTTAAACAAGTCAAGTTAAAAAGTTTTTGTTAAACCCAAAAAACCCAGTGTGATTGTTTTTGTTAAACCAAAGCCACAGTGTGAATTTTTATTGTTAAAAAAAAGGGCCCCTTTGATAGTATTGTTAAAAAAAGTCACAGTTAAATGTTATTGTTAAAAAAGTACGTGTGAATTTTTTGTTAAACCAAAGAAGTGAATGTTTTTAAAAAAAATTAGGTATGTTTATTTTAAACAAATTACAGTTTTATTTTTTTAAACAAAAGTAAGTTGAATCTTTTTTAAAAAAAATTACAAAATGATTGCTATTTAAAAAAAAGTTTTCGGGAATTTTTAAAGCATTGTTAAACAAAAGTTACAATATGATATGCTATTGTTAAACAAAGTAAGTTGAATCTATTAAAACAAAAATACGTTAATGCTTTGTTTAAAAAAAAAGTACTGATATGTATTGTTAAACAAAGTTACAGTGTGAAATTTTTTGTAAAACAAAGTCCAGTGTGATATGCTCTTGTTAAACCAAAATCACAGCGTGATATGCTATTGTTAAACCAAAGTCACAGCGTGATATGCTATTGTAAAACCAAAGTCACATTGTGATATGCTATTGTTAAACCAAAGTCACAGTGTGATATGCTCTTGTTAAACCAAAGTCACAGTGTGATATGCTATTGTTAAACCAAAGTCACAGTGTGATATGCTATTGTTAAACCAAAGTCACATTGTGATACGCTATTGTTAAACCAAAGTCACAGTGAGATATTTTATTGTTAAACCAAAGTCACAGTGTAATATGCTATTGTTAAACTAAAGTCATTGTGTGATATGCTATTGTTAAACCAAAGTCACAGTGTGATATGCTATTGTTAAACCAATGTCACAGTGAGACTGTGCAGTTAACACTTAAACAGTATAGCATGACTGACCACGAAATAAAATTTCATTCATTTATTTATCCATTCATTCATTCATTCATTCATTCATTCATTCATTCATTCATTCATTCATTCATTCATTCATTCATTCATCCATCTATTCATCCATTTATTCATTTCTCTTAATTTCTATTTCTCTCTTCTTTTTCTCCTTATTTCTCTTACTTGGTCATTCCCTATAATTATAATTTTATTCCTCCCATTTTTCTTTTCTTCCCTCTCTCTATTTATTTCTTTATTTATTCCGTCCTCAATGTGGAGGTAAAATAAGTTGAACAATTATTATGCATATTCTTTCCCATGATTAGAGAACATTTTTAACTTCCAATTTCGTGTTGTCTCGCTACTAATGAGAACTTTGTAAAGACTGAAGAAGGTGTTGGCATTCTCTTTTAGCACATGACACTTGACCATTTTAATCAACTAACTGCACAAGAAATTGCATAGAAAGTGTGTGACTGCTGTGGTGATAAGGGAAAGCCAACATCACAACCACTCAAAACATTGGCTTTTCACAGTGTGTGTGTGTGTGTGTGTGTGTGTGTGTGTGTGTGTGTGCGTGTGTGTGTGTGTGTGTGTGTGTGTGTGTGTGTGTGTGTGTGCATAAACGTGCATTTTTCCTAGAGTGTGACATGCAAACGTGAATGTCATGACACCTCTCCCAGTGGGGTTGGCTAACTGAGCTTTGATCAGACCTGCCCTGGAGCGCTTTTGGGGAAGAAAAAAATCAGCTACAGTGAAATTGATGTTGTCATTCCTCTTAAAATAGCTCCCAGCCATTTTCTGAACAGAGGAAGAGATGTAGATCAGAATGGCCCTAGTTGCTGTGACGTTGTGATGCCCTGAGCTCCACAGCAGTGCAGGGTTGTCAATGGTCATTGCACCGGAGAGTACTGTGTGTTCTGTGGTAGAGTGACAGCTCAACACACCCACAGTGTCCAGTGATGTCTGTTTCACTTTCAGAGACTGGTGACATGGCTGCACATGACACAGTGTCCAGTGATGTCTGTTTCAGAGACTGGTGATATGGCTGCACATGACACAGTGTCCAGTGATGTCTGTTTCACTTTCAGAGACTGGTGATATGGCTGCACATGACACAGTGTCCAGTGATGTCTGTTTCAGAGACTGGTGACATGGCTGCACATGACACAGTGTCCAGTGATGTCTGTTTCAGAGACTGGTGACATGGCTGCACATGACACAGTGTCCAGTGATGTCTGTTTCAGAGACTGGTGACATGGCTGCACATGGCACAGTGTCCAGTGATGTCTGTTTCACTTTCAGAGACTGGTGACATGGCTGCACATGACACAGTGTCCAGTGATGTCTGTTTCACTTTCAGAGACTGGTGACATGGCTGCACATGACACAGTGTCCAGTGATGTCTGTTTCACTTTCAGAGACTGGTGATATGGCTGCACATGACACAGTGTCCAGTGATGTCTGTTTCACTTTCAGAGACTGGTGATATGGCTGCTATACTAGCTCGCATGGTCTACGATGACTTCTGAAGCATGCCATGATGTCCATTTTTAAAGTGTGCTTTGTTTGTTTGCTTCTGTCTTTTTGTGCTTTTGTCTTTTGTTTGTTTGTTGTTGTCATTTGTTTGTTTGTTTTCTTTTCTTTGTTTGTTTGCTTCTGTCTTTGTTGGTTTGCTTCTGTATTTTGTTTGTTTTTGTCTTTTGTTTTTTGCTTCTGTCTTTTATTTGTTTGCTTCTGTCTTTTGTTTGTTTCTGTCTTTTTGTGCTTTTATCTTTTGTTTGTTTCTGTCTTTTGTTTGTTTGCTTCAGTCTTTTGTTTGCTTGCTTCTGTCTTTTGTTTGTATGCTTCTGTTTTTTTTTAGATTTTTCCTGTCTTTTCTTTGTTTTCTTCTCTGTCTTTTGTTTTTTTCGTGTCTTTTGTTTTTTGTTTTTCAGCCTTTTGTTTTTGTCCTGTCTTTTGTTTGTTTGCTTCTGTCTTTTGTTTGTTTGCTTCTGTCTTTTGTTGTTTGTTTTGTGTTTTGTTTGCTTCTGTCTTTGTTTGTTTGCTTTTGTGTTTTGTTTGTTTGCTTCTGTCTTTTGTTTGTTTGTTTTGGTTTGTTTTTTTTGTTTGTTTGCTTCTGTCTTTTGTTTGTTTGCTTCTGTCTTTTGTTTGTTTGCTTCTGTCTTTTGTTTGTTTGCTTCTGTCTTTTGTTTGTTTGCTTCTGTCTTTTGTTTGTTTGCTTTTGTCTTGTGTTTGCTGGTTTTGTTTGAATATCAGTGAGAAAAAAATATTTAAGCATATAATATTGGTCTCAATACATCTTTGACATAGACAGCTCAAGTCAGAGAGATCCATAAGGTAATTGTACAACCTGCTTTTGAATTTTTTAAAGTTTGATTCAGATCTTATGAATTCTGGTAAATTATTCCACAACCATCCTCCAGAATATTTTAGACTAGATTTGCATAGAGTAATGGTCGTAAAAGGAAGGTTCAGTTTATGTGAATGTCGATATTCATTAATGGTAAACATGTTCTTAAGAACAAATGGAGCATTTCCGTGCAGTGTTTTATGCATAAAAATCCCTTTATTATATAGAAGTTTTGCTTCGAGAGGTAGAACATTTGCTTGTTTGTAGTCAGATGCTCTTTCATGAACACTTATTAATGGTTTAAGTATATTTTAACTAGCTAGATCCCACAGTGTAGAACCATAATCAATAGTACACTGAATTTATGCATAATAGAATAGTTTTCTTGTATGAAGGTCTAAAAAGTTTTTTTATTATTTTTAAACTGATACAATTTTGATGCAATATTTGTAGTAAGTCTTTCAAAATGTTTTGACCATGATATGTTATTGTCTATCGTTATACCTAGGACTTTGTGATTTACTACTTGGTCAACTTTTACATTAGAAATATAAAGATCTGGTAATGTCTGAGTAAGATTCTGACGCTTTTGTCTATTTGTGACTAACATAAATTTAGTTTTATGTGGGTTAAGGTAGATAGATAGGTAGATAGGCAGATAGATAGATATGTAGGTAGATAGGTAGATAGATAGATAGGCAGATAGATGGATAGGTAGATAGGTAGATAGATAGGTAGATAGATAGATAGGTAGATAGATAGATAGGTAGATAGAAAGGTAGATAGATAGATATGTAGGTAGATAGGTAAGTAAATAGATAGATAGGTAGGTAGATAGATAGATAGGCAGATAGATAGATAGGTAGACAGGTAGATAGATAGGTAGATATATCGATAAATAGATAGGTAGATAGATAGATAGGTAGATAGACAGGTAGAGACATAGATAGGTAGGTAGGTAGTTAGATAGATAGATAGGTAGGTAGATAGGTAGATACATAGATAGATATGTAGGTAGATAGGTAGGTAAATAGATAGATAGGTAGGTAGATAGATAGATAGGTAGGTAGATAGATAGATAGGCAGGTAGATAGATAGGTAGATAGATAGATAGATAGATAGATATATCGATAGATAGGTAGATAGATAGATAAGTAGATAGACAGGCAGATAGACAGATAGGTACATAGAAAGATAGATAGATAGATAGGAAGATAGGTAGATAGATAGATATGTAGGTAGATAGATAGATAGATAGGTAGGTATATAGATAGAAAGAAAGGTAGGTAGGTAGATAGATAGATAGATAGATAGATAGATAGGTAGGTAGTAGATAGATAGATAGATAGGTATGGTAGGTAGACAGAGAGGAGAAGAGAGAAGAGAGGAAGAGAGAGAGAGAGAGAAGAAGAGAGATGAGAGAAGAGAGAGAGAGATTTGATTGGGCGGAGAAGATAAGAAGAGTGTACCCTCTTCCCTTATTTTCAAGCTTTTTAATCTTTCCTTTTTATTCTTTTTATCTTGATACCATATTGTCAATTTTATGGTATAACATGTAATGATAAGCCAGGTGTATGCGTTTGTGTCTGTGCGCGCGCTCATGGGATTGCATGTTTTATGCATGAACGTCCGTCCATATGCAGATGAAAAAATGTCAAGGATGGGAAATGGTTGTCGGGGTCAGTGATATCGATTTGCGCTATTTTCTTTACGTGTTGATTGTTTTTAGCTATGCTAGCTTGTATCCAAAATGATATTATCATCCTTTTTAGATATTAAAGAGTTCGTATTCGTATTTCTTTTTCCTTCTTTTGCGTGTAAAGCCAACAAGCAATGCTCCAGAATAAGCTGTGATGTCTCTATACTCCTTTTATGCATGGACAGTAATGAGTGTATAATACCTTGCTTCTTAACAACTGTTTCAAATCAATATCGGCAAAATTTAGGAAAATTATGTCCAAAAAACTGCAAGCAATGCAAACCTTATGATAATACCTAATGATAATGACATATCAAACCTAATGATAATAACTAATCAAACCTAATGATTATACCCAAAGATAATAATTATTCAAAACTTATCATAACACCTACTGATAGAAACTAATCAAACCTAATCATAATACCTAATGATAATACATTTTCAAACCTAATGGTAATACCTAATGATCATAACTATTCAAACCTAATCATAATACTTAATGATAATAACTATTCAAACTTAATCATAAAACCTAATGATAATAACTATGAAAACTTATATGATAACTATTCAAACCCAATCATTCTACCTAATAATAATTATTCAAACATAATGATAATACCTAATGATAATAACTATTCAAACCTAATATGAAAACTATTCAAACCCAATCATCATACCTAATAATAATAACTATTCAACCTAATGATAATACCTAATGATAATAACTATTCACACCTAATGATAATAATAACTAATGACAATAACTATTCACACCTAATGATAATACGTAATGATAATAACATATCAAACCTAATGATAATACCAAACGATAATAAGTGTTCAAACCTAATGATAATAATGATAATAACTATTCAAACATAATGACAATACCTAATAATTCTGCTAAGGAACCATCACTGACTAAGTCTTGACAAAGCTGAATGACATGAGCCCTACACTGAACAGCCAGCAAGAACACTGGTAGACTGTTACGTCAGGATCATGCTGCCTTACATGAAGTTTGTGACAAGTATGTAGGATGAAATCAAGGAACTGTATCGCAAAAATAAAAGGATTGGCCTCAATGCCTCCACAACGCAGGAGCAGATAACCCACACCCTGATGCAGGAACAGATTGCGCCCCCTCCCCCAGGACAGGAGTAGGACCTGTCCAGACAGGTCCCCAACTTTTGGCACCCCACTGTCTGCCCCTAGTAGTTGGGGAACAACTTCAGACAGTGTCCCACACAGCTTCTATCCTCAGGCCGCGCTAGCCACCCCAGCACGTGTGAGAGAGAACTCTGAACTCTCTGAACTCTGAACAGGTTTAATGTACATTGGCCTGTGGCCACAATACATGAGAGAGAGAGAGAGAGAGAGAGAGAGAGAGAGAGAGAGAGAGAGAGAGAGAGAGAGAGAGAGAGGGAGAGAGAGAGAGAGAGAGAGAGAGGAGAGAGAGAGAGAGAGAGAGAGAGAGAGAGAGAGAGAGAGAGAGAGAGAGAGACATACAGACAGACAGAAAGGAGAATGAAAGAGAATAAAATAAAACATATAGAATAAAATAAAATTCTTTTATTTTCAGAATAATGAATAAACACTGATCCCGGGGGGTTAACGGCCATTTCCCGGCCTTTATCAGGGATAATAAACACACAACAACAACTACAACAACAACGACAACGACAATTGGGCATTCCAAAAATTCAGACAATTCACAGTTTGCTGGTAACGTTTGATACATAGCTGCCAGAAACTTTCTCTTTACTTCCTGATCTTGGCTGGAGAGAGAGAGAGAGCGAGAGCGAGAGAGAAAATCAATCTATCAATCTATCTATCTCTACATAGATAGATAGATATAGATATATATGTGTGTGTAGTATATAAGTATATATATATATATATATATATATAAATATATATATATATATATATAAATATATATAATATATATATATATACACACATATACATATATACACATACATGTGTGGTGTGTGTGTGTCGTGCGTGCGTGCGTGTGCGTGCGTGTGTGTGTGTGTGTGTGTGTGTGTGTGTGTATACAGAGAGAGAGGAGTTGACAGGATGATAATAGCTGCTGTCAATACAATCAGTGGAACAGGAAAACCCCTATCATTCCTTTTGGACACACGCTTTCCACTGATGGCCATATGTCCGGAAATGATGGTTTCAGAGTCGCCCCCCTTAGTAGACAGTTGGGGTTTAGCTTCCAGTCAGTTCCTTCCCTTTGGAATTACTGCCGCTTCTTGTGTATGCGCTACATGGAGGGCTTCGTACGGGCTGGGAGGATCAAGCTCGTCAGATTGGCGATATCATTATGACGTGACTTTTTTTCCTTCTTCTTATTTGTTTGGTTTTCTTTTTGGCCTGCTCAGCTACGCCTCACACTGACAGACATTTGTTGTAGTGTGTGTGTGTGTTGTGTTTGGGGTGTGTGTGTGTGTGTTGTTTGTGTGTGTATTTGTGTGTGTGCGTTGTTGTGTGTGTGTGTGTGTGTGTGTTTGTGTGTGTGTGTGTGTGTGTGTGTGTGTGTGTGTGTGGTCTCCCTCCCCTTGATCCATCTGCAGCCTTTGACATTATTGACCTTCATGGTGGGTCGGTGGTCTAGAGGTAACGCGCTTGTCTAGAAAACGAAAAGTCCGGGTCGGAAGTGTGCGGTGGTTCGTATCCCGTTTGGGCCCGAAAATTTCCCCCCATCCGTTAGACCATGAGTGGTGGTCTGGGCGCTAGTCTTTCGGGTGAGACGATAAACCGAGGTCCAGTGTGTTACACAAAATTATTCAGCGCACGTAAAAGAATCCACGGCAACAAGAGAGTTGTCCCTGGCAAAATTCTTAGAAAAAAGCCACTCTGATAGGGAAACAAATACAGTTGCAGACAGAAAAAGGGTGGCGCTGCTCTTGTGGCAACGCGCTCTCCCCGGGGAGAGCAGCCCTAATTTCACGCAGAGAAATTACGTGACTTAAAGTGGTATAAATAAATAAAATATATTCTGCTCTGCCATCTTCTGCCAACTGGTTTGTCTTCCTCTGTTTCAGTCCTGAGATATGGTGTTCCCCAGGGTCCTGTTCTGGGTCCTGCTCTTTTCGTTCTCTATATCCAGCCTTGTTTACACATTGTTCTTCAGCACTCTGTGTCTCATCATAGTTTTTCTGATGATGAACGGCTCAATAAGTCATGTCCTATCTCTCAGGTAAACACCATTGTTCAAACTACTAAAGTCTGCATCTCAAGACTGGATGGCTCTGTACAAGCTACAATTAAATGAAGATAAGACTGAACTGGTTTTCATCACACCACAGAAATTTCTCAACTCTGACATAGCTCCATCGTCCATACCTTTAGACGACACTGAAGTGGCTCATTCCAAAAGTGTAACAGAAAAACTTGAAGTGACTGGGCGGTAATTAGATAACCTACCCCCCACCCCCACCCCCTTGTATTCATTTCGCCTCTCATCTCATCTGCTCCCATAACACCCTGCAGGGTCGTAGGGGCACTGCAGTAACGAACAATGCACCAGTTGGCTCCATTTTGTGTGCAAGTGCCTGGGTTGTGGAGATGCTCTTCCCCGTCCATTCAGTGATGTTGTCTGCCCATTTCTTCCTGGGCCTACCTCGCCCTCTCTTCCCCTGAACTGTTCCTTGCAGTATGGTCTTGGAGAGCCCATCTGATCTTGTCACATGTCCATACCATCTGAGCTTCCTTTTCTTGACTGTTGTCAGCAGGTCTTTGTAGTGCTTTACTTGTTGGGTGATGGTTTGTCAGACTTCTTCGTTGGTGATGTGGTCCGTGTATGAAATGCCAAGGAGTCTTCTGATGCATCTCATCTCCAAAGCCTGGATCCTTCTTTGTAGATTTGCATTCAATGTCCAGTATTCGCATGCATACAGGTATGTGGAGATGACCAGTACATGCAGTAGCTTGAGCTTGGTCCTGAGAGAGATGTTTCGGTCTTTCCAGATGGTCTTGAGCTTTGCCATTTCTGCTACTGTTTGTGGAGCTCTTGCGAGGATTTTTGTTTTTGAACCTTCTTCAGAAATAATAGCTCCAAAGTACTTGAAGTGATCTACAACATCAAGTTCTTTCCACTGACTGATCTTGGTAGTGATTTGCTGGGCACTGTTTGTCATGAATTTTGTCTTCTCGGCACTGATCTCCATTCCGTATCTGGAGGATGTTTCGTCCAGGTGGTACACTAGGTTAGCTAGTTCCTGTTCGTTTCCTGCCAGTCCATCGATGTCATCGGCAAAACTGAGGTTGGTGATTGTCCGCCCTCCAATACTAAATGTGCCAGTGTGATCTTCTAAGACATAAGTCATTATGTGCTCAAGGAAGACATTGAACAGTGTTGGCGATAGGAGACAGCCTTGACGGACTCCCACTGAGGTATGGAACCATTCTCCAACTTGCCTTAGACAAGCACTGTGCTGGTGGCTTTATGTATAGTGCTTTGATAGTCTGGATGATCTTTTGTCCCATGTTGTACTATTTCGTCATTGCTCATAATGTGTCATACCATACACGGTCGAATGCTTTTTTCAAATCTATGAAGACGTGGTATAGTTTCTGTTGGTGCTGGCTGTATTTCTCACACAGAACTTTTGTTCTGTGGTACTTCTATTTGGGTGTAAGCCTACCTGTTCTTCAGCGATGATCTCTTCTACCCGTGGCTTAAGTCTGTTCAAGATGACTTTTAACATTACTTTACTGGCATGGCTTATGAGGCTGATTGTTCAATAGTTCTGGCATTGCTGCAGATTGCCTTTCTTGGGGAGCATAATGATGAGTGATTGGGTCCAAGGTGTTGGCCAATCTCCGGTCTGCCAGATCTTGTTGCAAATTCTTGTGAGGATGTTTATCACTGTTGTCCCCCATGTTTGATCAGCTCTGCTGGGATGTTGTCAATGCCTGCAGCTTTCCCATTTTTCAGTGATTTGATTGCTGCCTCAACTTTATCATGAAAGATAGGAAAGTCATCATCCTCTGACGAATCCTGACTTGTAAGTACACTGGGGTCACCTTGTGTCTGATGGTTGTAGAGCTCTAAGCAGTATTCTGTCCATCTGTTACTGATATCTTTTTCTTCTGTGAGGCAGTCCCCGTCTTTGATGTTGTTTACTCTTGCCTGCTTCTGCTGTGAGCTCTTTTAATAATAATGATAATAATAATACTAATGATCGTAATAACAATGATAATAATAATAATATTAATGATACTACTACTACTACTACTACTACTACTACTACTACTACTACTACTACTACTACTACTACTACTACTACTACTACTACTAAATGGAATTTGTATAGCGCTATATCTTGCAGAGACAAATCAAAGCGCTTGCACTCAACTCATTCTTACACAGTCATGCAACCAGTAACAATCAATAGTTCCATCAAGTCCAAATGTGCACGCACGCACGCACGCACGCATGCACGCGCGCCACAGACACAACACGACACACACAGACACACACAGACACACACAGACCACACACAACACACACAGACACACACAGACACACACACAGACAGACACAGACAGACACAGAAAACACAGACACACACAGACACACAGACACACAGACACACAGACACACACACACACTCCAGACACACACACACACACAACCACACACACACACACAACACACACATAACATGCAGGTGATAAAATATCGGCTGTTGAAGGCAGGGTAAAGCTATGAGATGAGAACACAGAGAGGGGGAAATCTAGTTTGGAAATTAATGTCTTGAGGACTGGATTTAAAAGTTTCATAAGAAGGCCTCTGCGAGAGAAGAGGGATGTCATTCCAGTCGATGACCGTGAAATAGAGAAAGATCGACCCGGGCCGATGTGAATTGAATTGAACTAGTAATCGGGAAGCACAAAGTATCTGCACAAGCGGAGGTAACGAGAAAGTTACAAGTAATGACATTCACAGAGGTAGGAGGGTGCATTTTGTGGGGACATTTGTTACGAGGTACTGATCTTATAGTTTAACTCTCGTGGGACAGCCAGCCAGTGTGGATATCAGATTTTCTTTCTAGGTACTAGCGAAGCATGCGGATTTTTGTTATACGTTGAAAGAGTGATTGATGGGTGCTGTCAGACCAGCCAAAAAGAGAATTGCAATTGTCCAGGACGTGAAAGAATGAGAGACTAACGAGTTGGATGGTTAACATATGTGACAGTAACATAGGAGATTACACAAAACCCCGAAATGATAGTATCAGACTGGCAGTCAGGTGATGAATTTTGCATAGAGAGTTTGTTGTCGATAATGACCCCTAGATACTTCATAGCAGTGGATAGAGGGACTGATGCATTGCCAAATTGTATAGAAGCTGTTGTAATAGAAGATAATTTGTGTTTGGTCCCTACAAGCATGGTTTCCGATTTATCTGCATTTTGGCTGTAACTTGTACTGTATCATCCAGTTTGGGATATCTTGAAAGCAGTGGCCCATATTTGTCAAGAGAGAAGGCAGATTTTCAGGAGTGTCGCTGCTTAGAATCTGAGAGTCATCTGCATAAAAATTATGGTTGATCTGATGACGGTTAATCATATGTGACAGTAGAGCAGAGTAGAGGGTGAAAAGAACAGGGCCCAGAACAGATCCCTGTGGAACTCCACATTCCAGTCTGGCAGGTACTGACTGAATCTTGTTTACTGCGACTGTCTGAAATCGGTTGGTAAGGTATGAAGTAAACCAGGTAAGGGCTGTACCAGTAACACCAAACGTTTTTTGAAGACGGGAGAGAAGAATAGAGTGGTCAGTAGTGTCGAAGGCTGTAGATAAGTCGAGTAGAGTGAGAAGGGAGATTTTCCCCAAGTCAGAATCGAGTACAAGTGTGTTTAAGGTGTGGACAATGGTAATTTCAGTGCTGTGGTTGACGCGATAGGGAGACTGAAACGCAGGAAGGAACTGTTGGAGAGAAGGTGGTGGTTAAGCTGTTTTAGAACTACTTTTTCAAGGACTTAAGAGATAAAAGGTAGGTTGGAAACAGATCTATAGTTCTTCAGAATGTTGGGTTCAAGGTCATGCTTTTTGAGTAGAGGTGTGACTATAGCAGTTTTGAGAGCTGAAGGAACATTTCCAGAAACAAGAGATAAGGTACTATTTTCATGATAGTATAAGTTATGGCAGGCATTGTGTGAAAAGAGAAGCAGGTATGGGCTCAAGATCACATGATTTTATAATTATTCCTTTCAGAATTATCTTGATTTCTTTCTCGATTGCTGGATGAAAGAAAAGGAGATGAGTGCCAGAGAATTGGGGATCATAAGTTGCAGGCTGGAAAGGAGTCTGATCCAAACTGAAGCGAATGTTGCGGACTTTGTGAGAAAAGAATGCAGAAAATATAGAAGTAAGTTCAGAGTGGTCGTGAATAGAAGGCAGAGGGCTAGCCTTCACAGATCCAAGATACAATTTGATAGGCTCCTCTGCTGCTGTTCTTAGCCAAATTTTCCTCGATACCTGAGCATTGTTTTTCATTCCATTCTTCTTTGGCCTTGTTCATGTCTTTCTTGATCTTTTTGTTGATCTCTCTGTATTCCCCTGCTCCTGTTGTATATTTGACACTCTTCAGTTCACTTTGTTTTTCACACATATTCAGGATTTTATCTGTGATTCACGGTTGTTTTTTTCTGATGGTGTTTGCCAAGTAGTTCTTTTGCTTGTTCTGTCATCGCTGTATTGAAGCTGTTGGTTATTGTTTCTGCATCCTTATTGAGTGCAAGAAATGCAGCAGATTTCCCGCCTATTTTTGCTTGGAAGGATTCTGTGATGGTAGGGCCCTTCAACCTTTCTAGGTTGAATTTTAGCCTGATGTTCTTTGGCTTGCTGATCTTTTTCAGCTAGATTCTGAAGTTCAGGAGCACCAGGTTGTGCTCACTGCCCACGTCTGCACCTGGCTCTGTTGAAGCCAGATCTGAATCGGTTTTGTACCAGTATGTAGTGATCTGGTTGTGATGGGTTCCATTGGGTGCATGCCACGTCCGGTGTTGTGATGCCTTGTGATCCCCAAGGGTGTTTGCAAGCACCATGTTGTTGTAGCTGGCAAATTCCAGTAGTCGGAGTCCTCTCTCGTTGGTAAATTTGCTCTGGTCTTTCAGTGCGTCAGCATCTACCTTAGCATTCCAGTCTCACTGAATGATCAGGATGTCTTTCTTGCTAATTTTGTCAATGATGCCATGGAGTTGCATGCGAAAGCCCTCAACTTCTTCATCATCATAATCTGTTGTAGGTGCATAAGCTTGTACCACCGTGATGTTGAAAGGGGCTGCTCTGAGGCGGATGGTTATAGGTTGACTGGTTACTGGGCAGCACCCGAGCACTGAATTTTTGATGTTCTTGTTGACAAGGAAGCCTACGCCATTGGTGTGCTTGTCGAATTCACCACTATAGTAGAGTACATGTCGATCGTCGTTGAGATGTTCACCAAAATTCTTCCATCTGACTTCACAGAGGCCCATTATGTGCCAGGCGTACTTCTTCAGCTCGTGGGTAAGTTCTTTTAGTTTCCCTGTTTGGGCAAGTGTTCTGATATTCCATGTTGCCAACATTATGTCAAGTCAGGGGTTTCTCCTGCTTCTGGTAGCCATGTAAACCAGTACTACCTGTTCCTTGTGGGGGAGCCAACCCCGACCCCAAAAAAACAGCCAGGAGAGGAAGGGGCTCCACCTGGCTGTATTGGCCCCAGACACACTGCATGCATGTGATGAACAAAACACCAGTGACCACACCGGATCCGTCGTTGCCCGGGTCAACAAGGACCACCGCGTCTTCTGTCTCCCATCAGGGCAGAGGTGAAAAGTATGCTACTGGTGGAACTCGAATCCGCGGAAGAAAATACATTTCGCCTACACGGTGAAACTAATGTAGAATGTATAGCAGCCTCTGTCTTTAGTGGCCACACTCTCCCTGTCTAGCTGTTGCCATGCACCTGTGGTTGTGTGCGGAGATGGACGGTGACAGATCTTTGCTCCGTTACATTAGGGGTCACCATTGACAATACTTTCAGCCGCATATCTCAAACATCTGTTGTATTTGCTCTCTTGATCTGCGTAGAACAAATTCCATTTGACACCTTCTCACTGTGGAAGCTACAAAAACAATTTTATGATTTCATTCTTTCTTGCCTTGATTACTGTAATGCTCTGGTGTCTGAATCTCTTAAACAACTTGTTGATAAAATTAAAAAAGTACAAACCAGCATGCTGATTGTCTTGTTTGTCGTTCTTCCAGGTCCCAACATGTCTGTCCTCTGCTTTCAGACTTACATTCGATTCCAATAAAGAAACGAAATCAACACAAATGTGCCACACAATGCTTTCGATACTTTGACAACTCCGTACTTTTCTAGCCTCCTTCACATTTACGTCCTATCTTGTCATCTTCGCAGCACCTCTGCAGATATACTGCTTTGTTTCCTATCTCCACCTTTAGAACAAAGTCGTATGGCGAGCTTTCTTTCTCGTTTCAAGCCTCTTCTTGCTGGAATTCTCTCCCATAACAAGGTACAAAATAACTATTTATTCTTTCAAGTCCGACCTTACAACATATCTCTTTCAGTCTTAAATCTTTTTTTTTAACCTTTACGTAATGTTGTATGTGGTGGGTGCGATGTTTTCATAGGAGTCTTGTAAATGATTACGGGTAGCCAGTGAGGAGAATAAGTCAGGGTGAAAGTGTGTGCGTGCCTTCCCCTATGCAACTGTCTTTTTGCACGGTCGTCTGTATAATTCTTATGTATCTGTTTGTAAGCGCTTACTGCGTCCAAGAAAGACCAGGCAGACAAAATATCCTTCCTTACTTTGGGACATGGGACTGTGTGAGTGAGTGAGTGGGAGTGGTACTGGTGGTAGCTCCATGGGCAAAATACTCTGGGACAGGCACGGGTAGTGGATAAAGCCCGTGTCGTCCGTCAGACGGGAGCTCTATGGTTTACCACAAGGATACCCCCCCCCCCCCCCCAACTTACTGTCTTGTTTGACATATAACTAGATAATTATATTATCCTGCATTATGAATCTCTGAGCTGAACGTTGTCACCTGATATGTATCTGTGAAAATAGACCTCAATATTCACAGTCAGACGGCAGGAATTCTTTACTAGTTATACTTGTTCTGTTTTCATGAGCTGTCTCCAAACTTCCACTCCCCCCAAAATGTCGTCCCTATTATTCTCAACCACTGCTCTTTTACTTCCTTCATTACGAGGATCACCTGATAAACTGATAAACACGTGCGCCAAGTGCAGCACACGTTTGCAGCATCCTTCCTTACTTGAGTGTGCTGCATGGGTACAAATCGGTGTTCCATAGCTAACACCATTTAATTTGTTTTGGGATACCTTAGTGGCGTTTTTACCTTCAATTAAATGTGCATCCATTTTAACTTCATTTTCACACTCCCCCTACACCCTTTCAACCCCCCCCCCCAAGCAAGTGTCAGTAGTACCATTTCAACTAACATCCAGATCAGAACAAAACAAGACGGTAACATTGTCGGCAATGTCATCAGTACAATCAGGCTTCTTCCTTTGTACCAGCTTTCTGAATGGCAACATTTTATTCATCTCGCTCTGGTTCTTATCATCACCATTGCCCTCCTCATCGCCATGATCATAATTTTCTTTATTTTATCCCTACACCCCGTCACCACTATAACCGTAACTATCAGTGCCATTACTTCCCCCATCACCAATATCATCTTCCCTACCACCATCATCATCCCCATCTCCATCACCTCTATCAAGTGTGTCACAGTGACCTCAGCTTAACAACCCTCACCATCATCAATGTCATCATCAAGAATGAAATCATACACATGCAAACACACGAGTAGGGCTCCTCCGTGTAACTCAGAGCCAGCCCTAGTTCCTCTCCACATCTGTAGAGAATGGCATCTGTAGAGAATGGCATCTGTAGAGAATGACATCTGTAGAGAATGGCATCTGTAGAGAATGGCATCTGTAGAGAATGGCATCTGTAGAGAATGACATCTGTAGAGAATGACATCTGTAGTGAATAGCATCTGTAGAGAATGGCATCTGTAGAGAATGGCATCTGTAGAGAATGACATCTGTAGAGAATGACATCTGTAGTGAATAGCATCTGTAGAGAATTACATCTGTAGAGTATGAGATCTGTAGAGAATGACATCTGTAGTGAATAGCATCTGTAGAGAATTACATCTGTAGAGAATGACATCTGTAGAGAATGGCATTTGTAGAGAATGACATCTGTAGAGAATGACATCTGTAGTGAATGGCATCTGTAGAGAATTACATCTGTAGAGAATGACATTTGTAGAGAATGGCATCTGTAGAGAATGGCATGTGTAGAGAATGGCATCTGTAGAGGATGGCATCTGTAGAGAATGACATCTGTAGAGAATGACATCTGTAGTGAATAGCATCTGTAGAGAATGGCATCTGTAGAGAATGGCATCTGTAGAGAATGACATCTGTAGAGAATGACATCTGTAGTGAATAGCATCTGTAGAGAATGGCATCTGTAGAGAATGGCATCTGTAGAGAATGACATCTGTAGAGAATGACATCTGTAGTGAATAGCATCTGTAGAGAATTACATCTGTAGAGTATGAGATCTGTAGAGAATGACATCTGTAGTGAATAGCATCTGTAGAGAATTACATCTGTAGAGAATGACATCTGTAGAGAATGGCATTTGTAGAGAATGACATCTGTAGAGAATGACATCTGTAGTGAATGGCATCTGTAGAGAATTACATCTGTAGAGAATGACATTTGTAGAGAATGGCATCTGTAGAGAATGGCATGTGTAGAGAATGGCATCTGTAGAGGATGGCATCTGTAGAGAATGACATCTGTAGAGAATGACATCTGTAGTGAATAGCATCTGTAGAGAATGGCATCTGTAGAGAATGGCATCTGTAGAGAATGACATCTGTAGAGAATGACATCTGTATGAATAGCATCTGTAGAGAATTACATCTGTAGAGTATGAGATCTGTAGAGAATGACATCTGTAGTGAATAGCATCTGTAGAGAATTACATCTGTAGAGAATGACATCTGTAGAGAATGGCATTTGTAGAGAATGACATCTGTAGAGAATGACATCTGTAGTGAATGGCATCTGTAGAGAATTACATCTGTAGAGAATGACATTTGTAGAGAATGGCATCTGTAGAGAATGGCATTTGTAGAGAATGACATCTGTAGTGAATGGCATTTGTAGAGAATGACATTTGTAGAGAATGATATCTGTAGAGAATGACAACTGTAGAGAATGACATATGTAGAGAATGACATAAATGACATCTGTAGAGAATGACATTTGTAGAGAATGACATTTGTAGAGAATGACATCTGTAGAGAATGGCATGTGTAGAGAATGACATCTGTAGAGAATGACATTTGTAGAGAATGACATCTGTAGAGAATGGCATCTGTAGAGAATGGCATCTGTAGAAAATGACATCTTCAGAGAATGGCATGTGTAGAGAATAGCATGTGTAGAGAATGGCATGTGTAGAGAATGGCATCTGTAGATAATGGCATGCGTAGAGAATGGCATCTTTAGAGAATGGCATGTGTAGAGAATGGCATCTGTAGAGAATGGCATCTGTAGAGAATATCATGTGTAGAGAATGGCATGTGTAGAGAATGGCATCTGTAGATAATGGCATGCGTAGAGAATGGCATTTGTAGAGAATGGCATGTGTAGAGAATGACATTTGTACAGAATGGCATGTGTAGAGAATGGCATGTGTAGAGAATGGCATGTGTAGAGAATGGCATGCGTAGAGAATGGCATGTGTAGAGACTGGCATCTGTAGAGAATGGCATGTGTAGAGAATGGCATCTGTAAAGAATGGCATCTGTAGAGAATATCTGTAGAGAATGGCATGTGTAGAGAATGGCATGTGTAGAGAATGGCATCTGTAAAGAATGGCATCTGTAGGGGATGGCATTTTGCGGTTTGCTGGACTGCTGTACCTACAGTGTTCCTACGCCCCAAACTGCCAGACAGCAGCCATTGTCCCCACACAAC
This sequence comes from Rapana venosa, assembly GCA_028751875.1. Lineage (NCBI taxonomy): Eukaryota > Metazoa > Mollusca > Gastropoda > Neogastropoda > Muricidae > Rapana > Rapana venosa. The sequence continues at coordinate 37,639,243 of CM054167.1, read as the reverse complement.
GACGTGTAGGGGGAGATCACTTATGCCTGATACTGCTTGCCAGAACAAGGGACTAGTTCAGTGTAGCTACTTCCCAACACAAAGTAGTTCAGTGTAGCTACCTGCTAACACAAAGGACTACTTCAGTGTAGCTACTTGCCAACACAAGGGACTAGTTCAGTGTAGCTACTTACCAACACAAAGTAGTTCAGTGTAGCTACTTGCTAGCACAAAGTAGTTCAGTGTAGCTACCTGCTAACACAAAGGACTACTTCAGTGTAGCTACTTGCTAACACAAAGGACTACTTCAGTGTAGCTACTTGCTAACACAAAGGACTACTTCAGTGTAGCTACTTGCTAACCTGAAGTAGTTCAGTGTAGCTACTTGCCAACACAAATTAGTTCAGTGTAGTTACTTGCTAACACAAAGTAGTTCAGTGTAGTTACTGGCTAACACAAATTAGTTCAGTGTAGCTACTTGCCAACACAAATTAGTTCAGTGTAGTTACTTGCTAACACAAAGGACTAGTTCAGTGTAGCTACTTGCTAACACAAAGGACTAGTTCAGTGTAGCTACTTGCTAACCTGAAGTAGTTCAGTGTAGCTACTTGCCAACACAAAGTAGTTCAGTGTAGCTACTTGCTAGCACAAAGTAGTTCAGTGTAGCTACTTGCTAACACAAAGTAGTTCAGTGTAGCTACTTGCTAACACAAAGGACTAGTTCAGTGTAGCTACTTGCTAACACAAAGGACTACTTCAGTGTAGCTACTTGCTAACACAAAGTAGTTCAGTGTAGCTACTTGCTAACACAAAGTAGTTCAGAGTAGCTACTTGCTAACACAAAGTAGTTCAGTGTAGCTACTTGCTAACACAAAGTAGTTCAGTGTAGCTACTTGCTAACACAAAGCAGTTCAGTGTAGCTACTTGCTAACCTGAAGTAGTTCAGTGTAGCTACTTGCTAACACAAAATAGTTCAGTGTAGCTACTTGCTAACACAAAGTAGTTCAGTGTAGCTACTTGCTAACACAAAGTAGTTCAGTGTAGCTACTTGCTAACACAAAATAGTTCAGTGTAGCTACTTGCTAACACAAAGTAGTTCAGTGTAGCTACTTGCCAACACAAAGTAGTTCAGTGTTGGATACTTGATATTACTTGAAGTGTACCTACTTGCTACACAAAGTAGTTCAGTGTAGCTACTTCTAACACAAAGTAGTTCAGTGTTGGATACTTGATATTACTAGTTCAGTAGTAGTTCAGTGTAGCTGCTTGCCAACACAAAGTAGTTCCGTGTAGCTGGATTTCTCACTGGCCCATTTCAACATACACCTGCTTGAACAGAAAGAAGTAAAAACTACTAGTTTTCAGAAAGTTACAAATCTCCTTTCACCCCCACCCCTACCCCCGGTCCTTCTCTGCCCCCCCCCCTCCCTCAACCATCACGTAATATAATTATCTGTCTATCAAGCAGCAAACCCCTCCATCCAAACTGATGGGCGAGAGTCAGGCAAGAGTGACAACACCAAGGGGTGAGTGACGAAGATGCCCACACTCCGCGCCTCTCCTTCAAACGAAGGGTCCTGTCTGATGCCAAAGCTCTTTGTTGCACCCTGAATCATCCCCATAAACTGCCAGTGTCTCCTACCCTCTCGCCCCTCCCCCCCACCCACCCCTTTGCCCTTCGCCTATTCATCTACCCATCCACACCCAGCCACATTCAGCCCCCACCCCCACCCCTCCCGCCACCCCGTTCCGTTTCCACGGGCGTGTGTGCACTGTGACAGAGACGAAAGGAGAGGACAAATAAGACTAATGTGTGGACACACTTGGAATCACATTTGTCGTGGGGGTTTTGCCGGTGTAATATCCATTAACTGCCCCGTTCTTACAGGTCTTGTATGGCTGTGGTTCTTTTCCAGTTTTGTTTGCACACCCCCTCCTCCCCACCCTCCCTCCATTCCTCCTCCTCGTTCACTCGCCTCCTCTCCATATATATCTGTCTGTCTGTCTGTTCGTGTGTCTGTCGATTCATCTCTCTCTCTCTCTCTCTCTCTCTCTCTCTCTCTCTCTCTCTCTCTCTCTCTCTCTCTCTCTCTCTCTCCCTCTCCCCCCTTCTCTCTCTCCTCCCTCCTCTCCAGGAACCATTTGAAAATTAATGTTTATTGTTCAGCCTTGAGTAGGGGACATAACTGTTCGATAACCATACGATTGCAGGAGGCCCCGATTATCTTCCCTTAAAAGTCCGAGAGTGTGGAATTTTATATTGTAATTACATGTGAATGTTGTTTGAATGTTTGAAATGATCACTTTCGCGTGTGTGCGCTGTGTGTGTGTGTGTGTGTGTGTGTGTGTGTGTGTGTGTGTGTGTGTGTGTGTGTGTGTGTGTGTGTGTATGTGTGTGTGTGTGTGTGTGTGTGTGTGTGTGAGTGTGTGTGTGTGTGTGTGTGTGTGTGTGTGTGTGTGCGCGCTTGCTTGCTTGCTTCTTTTTCATCTTAGCACTTTTTTAGAATGTCAAGGACATTCAAAACCAAACCAATCGCCAGCCGCCATGGCGCAGTGGTTAGCGCCTTGGGTTACAGATTGGAAGGTCGCGAGTTCGATCCCGTAAAAGTCATAGGGATTTTTCGGACTCCTACCCAGAGTGAGTGTGCTGTGGGCTCAGTGGGAAGACTGGGACCACACAGTCGAGCTTCATCCACTTCACGGAAGCGAGTTTGAGAGTGTTGCTCAAATTACCTGACCAACACTGCAGGTGGTTGTATCTCCAGAGCCTGCTTGACGCAGGGATATATTATGATAGTAAGCGTAGAGTACAACCCTGTCAAGTAGTCTCAAAGCATATTGCTCTTCCACAACAACATCATTACGTCATCCTATCATTGATCATCACATAATAAAAAAAATACCTCTCATTCAATGGTCCCAGTTGCTCTGGTCTCATGGTGACCTCAGATTCTGTTTCCCCATACACTTCTGTGCCTGTGGTGAGTTTGTGTCAAAGCCTTTGGAGTTGGAGGTGCGGGGGACGGTCGTTGGAGGGACGTTGTGGTGATTGCCACCTCGGGTGGGTGACTGACTTCAGTCTGGCTCCTCGACTGAGCTAATACTGTCGTTAGTAGGGGGCTTAGAAGGTGGTGTCCTGCGTATGTTAGCTCAGAATAGGCACCACTGAACACCACCAAAGTGACCCAGGAGTAGTGCAGGGCCCCTCTGGCTGGTGGCCCCACAGCGGCCTGTTATTGATGGGCTCCCTGTGGACTTTTGACCCCGAGGATGAAACATAACGAATGTGGGAACGGCTGTGGCGAAGAGAAGAAGAAGAGACAGCTAAAAGAAAAACAAAAAGAAAAACAAAACCAATCAAACGAATTAATCGATGGACCATCCGAGAAATTAATTGATGGACGAACTAATCCATGGATTATCCATAAACTAATGTATCGATCGACAATCTGAGAAATAAATTGATTGAGGAATTAATAAATGAAGTGTTTGTTGAAAAACAGATAACAACCAACCAAACAAGGACAACAGGACTAAGTAGATAGATAAAGAAGCAGTAGACAGGAAAATAATCAGAGGATAGATACATAATCAGTAGACAGGAAAATAATCAGAGGATAGATACATAATCAGTAGACAAGAAAATAATCAGAGGATAGATAAGTAATCAGTAGATAATTTTTAAAAAAATCAGTAGATACATAAATAAACAGTAGATAAGTAATTAGTATATAGATAAATAAATAATCAGTAGATAGATAAATAATCAGTAGATAGATGATCAATGAGTAGATAAATAATGAGTAGATATATAGATAATGAGTAGATAGATAAATAAAATAATGAGTAGATAGATAAATAATCAGCAGATGAATAATGAGTAGATAGATAAATAAGTATGTAGACAGATAAACCAGTAACTAGAAAAATAAATCAATGAGTAGACAAGCAACGTCGCGTAATCGATGCTTAAATGATCCAGTAACCAATCAATTATGAACTGATAAATCATCATTATTGTTCAGCGTCTACAGTTTAGACTGAAACACTGGAAACATAACTGGGGGCTGTATGCTCACAATGCTCGTGACTAAAGAATCAACAGGGTTTTCTTCAGGACAGAAAAGGGTATAGATAACCAGCTAGACAACCCCGCTCACACCAAGTTTCCAAACTCAAACCACTGTGCATTGAGCTGCTTTGACTTTCCCCCCCTGCTACACACGGATACATGTATCTTTCCTTGTTACTAATTTTTATTCCAGTTTTGCGTGTGTATTTTTAATTTATTTTATTTTATTCTTTTATTTCGAGAATAATAGAATAAGCACTCATGCGCATTTTCCATCCAATCCCCGTGTGTATGCAGTTTTGTAAATTTCGTCATTTTGTGTATAGATAGATAGATAGATAGATTGATAGATAGATAGATAGATAGATAGATAGATAGATAGATAGATAGATTGATTGATTGATTTGTTTATACCCTTTTAAGTCACGGCAGATTTCTCTGCGTGAAATTCGGGCTGCTCTCCCCGGGTAGAGCGCGTCGCCATAAGAGCAGCGCCACCCATTATTTTCTTTTCTTTTTCCTATCTGCAACTGTATTTGTTTCCCTATCAGAGTGGCTTTTTGTCTACAGAATGTTGCCAGGGACAACTCTCTTGTTGCCGTGGGTTCTTTTACGTGCGTTAAATAAGTATGTGTAACACACGAGACCTCGGTTTATCGACTCATCCGAAAGACTAGCACCCAGACCACCACTCATGGTCTAATAGATGGGGGAAAAGTTTCAGGTCCAAATGGGATTCGAACCATCATATACTTCCGACCCGGACTTTTTGCTTTCTAGACAAGCGCGTTACCTCTAGATAAATAGATGGATAGATG
>CM054167.1:37569374-37629374 GCA_028751875.1 Rapana venosa | reverse complement strand
AGAAGTAGTAGTAGTAGTAGTAGTAGTAGTAGTTGTGGTGGTGGTGGTAGTAGTAGTAGTAGTTTTTTTCTGTGTAATATGAATGAAGTGTACATGGTGTTAGCCTAAGTATTTGTGAAAACGGTTTTTTGTGTAATATGAATGAAATGTACATGTTGTTATCCTTAGTCTATCTATCTATCTATCTATCTATCTATCTGTCCCGTAGTCTGCCGACCGTGGGGGCACCCTCAAAGACTCAACAACCAGTTCCCTCCATTCCTCTCTCCGTTCTGCCTTTCTCAGGGTTTTGTTGAGTTCTAGGCCTGTCCATTCCCTGATGTTATCCTCCCAGCTCTTCCTTGGTCTGCCTCTTCTTCTTCCTCCTTGGACAGTGCCTTGCAAAACTGTCTTTGCAAGTCCTTTGGATCTTGTGGCATGCCCATACCATTTAAGTTTACGCTTTTTCACAATTGTTAGAAGGTTCTCATAGGGTCCAATGGTTTGCTGGATTCTGTTATGCACGCTTTCGTTGCTTATGTGGTCTTTGTAGGAGATGCCAAGGAGTCTCCGAAAGCATCTCATCTCCACTGCCTGTACTCTTCTCTCCAAATCTGCAGTCAGGGTCCATGATTCACAGGCATACAGAAATATGGATATGACAAGGGAGCGCATTAGCCTGATCTTGGAGATAAGTGAGATATTCTTATCTCTCCAGATGGTGTTTAGTTTTGACAAAGCTGTTATTGTCTGTGCAGTCCTGCATACTACTTCTGGCTTGGATCCCTGGTCTGATACAATGGCTCCCAGGTACTTGAAGCTTTGAACTGTTTCCAGCTTCTGGTCATTAACCCTGATATCAGTGCTAATGCCGTTGGTGTTAATACGCATCAGTTTGGTCTTCTCTGCACTGATTTCCATGCCGTATGTTTTGGAGGCTTTATTCAGGTGTTCTGTTAGGCTGGCAAGCTCTTTTTCTGATCCTGCTATTCCATCAATGTCATCTGCGAAGCGAAGGTTTGTGATCGTTCTGCCACCAATGCTGACTGATCCTTCATGATGTTCCAGTGCATCAGCCATGATTCTCTCAAGGAAGATGTTGAAAAGAGTGGGTGAGAGTAGACAGCCCTGCCTTACTCCAACTGTTGTTCGAAACCATTCTCCAATGTTGTTGTTGTAGTACATTGCACTAGTGGCCTCGCTATACAGCTGTTTGATGACTCTGATCAGGTTTGCATTGATGCTGTACAAATTCATGGTTGCCCACAAAGCTGCATGCCACACCCTGTCAAATGCCTTCTTAAAATCGATAAATACGTGGTAAAGGTCTTTTTGATGTTGAAGGTACCGCTCACATAGTATTCTGAGGGTGAATATCTGTTCGGTTGTGCTGCGCCCTGCTCTGAAACCTGCTTGTTCCTCAGCAATGATGGTCTCTGCTTGTGGCTTCAGTCTATTCAATATTATCTGCAGCATGACCTTGCTTGGGTGGCATATGAGGCTGATTGTGCGGTAATTATGGCATTGTTGTAGATTTCCTTTCTTGGGGAGGTTGATGATGAGTGACTGTGTCCATGGTGTTGGCCATTTTCCTGTCTGCCAGATCTTGTTGCAGATTCTTAGTAGAGCGCTAATCATGGCTTTCCCTCCAGCTTGAGCCAACTCAGCTGGAATGTTGTCAGCCCCTGCTGACTTTCCCTTTTTCAGCGATCTGACTGCTGTTTCCACTTCTTCTCGGAGGATAGGGTGACTGTCTGTGTCTTTGCTTGCGGGTACATTAAGGACTTCTGGATCTCCTGCGGTTCTATAGTTATACAGGTCGGAGCAGTATTCTGTCCATCTGTTCAGAATATCCTGGTCGTCAGTGAGACACTTCCCATTTTTGTCTTGGATTGTTAAACCTTTTCCTTTTTTTGTGCTAGTCAGGTCTTTCACCAGCTGATATGCTTTCTTGCTATTGTTTTTCTTGATATTCTCTTCAATGTCTTGGCACTGTTCACCGATCAATTTCTCTTTTGCCTCCGTCATGGACTTCCTGATTTTGTTGACTGCCCTATATTGTTCTGCCCTTTCTTTTATTTCATTTTTCTTTTTCTTCAACTCTCTACGCTTGTCGCATAGTTGTAGGATGTTAGGTGTGACCCATGGTTTTTTGACTGGTCGGTGTTTGCCAAGAAGCTCGCTTGCTGTTTCAGTCACTGCTGTATTGAAACTATTCATCAGTGTATCTATGTCTGAGTCTATCACAGTGAGTGCTGCAAACTTTCCACCTATCCTTGCTTGAAAAAATTCTACTATCTCTGGGTCCTTAAGCTTCTCGAAGTCAAATTTGATCCTGATGTTGTTCCGCTTGTGGATTTTCTTTAGACGTAGTCGGAAAGTCATCATCACAAGATCATGATCACTCCCTATGTCTGCTCCTGGAAAACTTCGTGTCTGTGCGATGTTAACACTAGACTGAAACCGTATTTTCACCATGATGTAGTCTATTTGGTTGTGGTGTTCTCCATTTAGGCTATGCCATGTCCATTTTCTGGATTTCTTGTGTGGGCCAAGTGTATTCAATAGCTGGAGGTGGTTGTTACTGGCAAACTCCAGGCTTTCATTTGATTGGTTATTGCAATGTGGCCCACAAACGCCCTCCCAATCTTTCCATGCATCTTCTCCTACCTTGGCGTTCCAGTCACCTTGCACAACAAGGATGTCTTTCGTGGGAGTTTGATTCAGAACCTCTTGTAGCTGGTCATAAAATTCTTCTATGGCTTCACTTGTGCAGTCTGATGTAGGGGCGTATGCCTGTACTACAGTTATGTTAAAGGGGGTTGCTCTCAGGCGGATGGTAATAAGTCTGCTGGACACAGGCTGACAGCTCATGACGGTGTTCACGGTGTCTTTGTGAACGAGAAACCCCACGCCGTGTTCATGTTTATCCTGTTTTCCACTGTAGTATACTTTGTGGTCTTCCTGGGTCGTTGTTTCTCCCATGTTTTTCCACCTGACTTTGCAGAGCCCAAGGATGTGCCATTGATATCTGGACATCTCATGTGTCAGTTCTTCCACTTTGCCTGCAGCTCTTAGTGTCCGTACATTCCATGTGCCAATGATAGTGGTGTTCCTGGCACGGATTTTGCTGTGTTTTACATCAGTAGCATACTTTCGACCTCTGTCCTGATGAGCAACAGAAGGCGCGGTCCTTGGTAACCCGGGCGACGACCGATCCGGTATGGAAATTCTGGCTGTCTTCTTCATGAATGTGTCTTGGGCAAATCAAACCGGGCGGAGCCCATCCCTCTCCAGGTCGGATTTTTTAAATTGGGTTTACTCCCCACATGTGGCAGGTGGTACTGGGTTATATGGTTACCAGTAGCAGAGGGAGTCTCTGACCTGACCAGATGCTAATACCAGGATAATAAAGGCTTCACTTCACTTCTCAGTGTTCTTGCCTTAATGACAGATCTGTTTTTGTCTGACTATTGAGTTGTGTTGCTTTTTTCTGTCGTACTTTAGTTTGGAGTAGGATGATTATATTTTGCTTGGGATGACTGGGGTGTGGGGAATGTGTTATTGTTGTTATTATTATCATTATCATTGTTGTTGTTATTTTGTTTCGGGGATTATGGAATGGGCACTCGTGAGGTGTTTTTGTTTGTTTGTTTGGGTTTTTGTTGTTGTTGGTGTTTTTGTTGTTGTTGCATCCAGTGCGTGTGTGTGTCTATGTGTGTGTGTGTGTGTGTGTGTGGTGTGTGTGTGTGTGTGAGTTGTTAGTTAGTAGTAATGTTTTTTATTGCGTCAACTTGGCAACCAGATGTCAATATCAGGATGATTAATGGTTCACTTCGCAATGTTTCTTGAATTGGAAGGGGGGGGGGGGGGATTGTTGTTTTGCTGTGTTTTTTTTGTTTTTGTTTTGTTGGTTTGTTTTGTTTTTGTGTGTCAAACTGATTTTTGGTTTGGGTGATTCCATTATGATTTTGTTTGTAATGACTGAGAACCACACTTTTTTCTTTGGAAAAACCTCTGTGTGTGTAGTAGTAGTAATAGTAGTAATAGTAGTAGTAGTAGTAGTAGTAGTAGTAGTTTTTATTGCGTCAACTTGGCAACCAGATGTCAATATCAGGATGATTAAAGGTTCACTTCGCAATGTTTCTTGAATTGATGGGGGGGGGGGGGGGGGGGGGGGGGAGTGGTGGTGGTGTTTGATTGTTTTGTTGTTTTTTTTGCGTTTTTGTATGTCAAACTGATTTTTGGTTTGGGTGATTCCATTATGATTTTGTTTGTAATGACTGAGAACCACTCTTTTTTCTTTGCAAAAACCTCTGTGTGTGTAGTAGTAGTAATAGTAGTAGTAGTAGTAGTAGTAGTAGTAGTAGTAGTAGTAGTAGTAGTAGTAGTAGTAGTAGTAGTATTAGTAGCAGTAGTAGTAGCAGTAGTAGTAGTAGTAGTAGTAGTAATAGTGGTAGTAGTAGTAGTAATAGTAGTAGTAGTAGTAGTAGTAGTAATAGTAGTCGTAGTAGTAGCAGTAGTAGTAGTAGTAGTAGTAATAGTAGTAGTAGTAGTAGCAGTAGTAGTAGTAACAGTAGTAGTCGTAGTAGCAGCAGTAGTAGTAGCAGTAGTAGTAGTAGTAATAGTAGCAGTAGTAGTAGTAGTAGTAGTAGTAGTAGTAGTAGTAGTGAGTAGGTAGTAGTAGTTAGTAGTATAGTAGTAGTAGTAGTAGTAGTAGTAGTAGTAGTTAGTAGTAGTAGTAGTAGTAGTAGTAGTAGTAATGTATATAGTATGTCAGCAGTAGTAGTAGTATAGTAGTGTAGTATCAGTAGTAGTTTAGTAGTATTATGAGTTGTTAGTTGTAGTAGTTGTAGTCATATATGTAGTAGTAGTAGTACATGAACTTGGCAACCAGATGTAACATCAAATATTAAGGTGGTTACTTCGTTAATGTTTCTTGATTTTTGGGTTGTGTTGTTTTTTTTGTCAAACTTAAGTTTGGATTGGTTGATTCCATTATGATTTTGTGAAAACCACACTTTTTTCTTTGGAAAATCCTCTCTGTGTGTATGTGCGTGGGTGTGGGTGTACGAGTGTGTGTGTGCGCGTGCGTGCGTGCGTGTGCATACATGCTGTCAGGATACGCGCACACTGGCGTGCATGCAGCTGAGAGTCAGATGCACCAACAAATGGGATAGGTGGGTTTGTTTGTTTTGTGGGTTTTGTTTTTTTGTTTTTCTGGGGAGGGGGCGGGATGTTTCACCCCAAAGAAGAGCTCACTGGTTTGTGGCCCTGCAGTCTCATGAGACGTGTGTGTGTGCCCATCCCCCAACTCAGTAGGATTCCATCAGCCTACTGTCAGTTGTAGCACGTGCATGTGCGCGGGTGTGTGTGTGTGTGTGTGTGTGTGTGCGAGTGTGTGCGTGCGCGCGCGCGCGCTCGTGAGTGTTTGTTCTAATGTAGCACGATGTACCGGCTCGTTCAGATTTCCACAGCAGGATGTGTGGGAGAACGGTATACTTGATGTCTCTTTAAAAGTCAAAGGGGGGGGGAAGGGGGGGGGGGAGGGCAATTGCCTGCGTTTTTTCGGTTGATGGAAGCAGCTCATTCATTGATGCACTCTGTATATGAGGTGTCGGATGCTTCGTGTTTCTCTCCTGTGGAAATCCATAATGTACGAGTGCAATAGGCAAGAGCACATGGAGGTTCGGTTTGTCACGGGTACTGATACATTTTTTCTTGATAGTCTCTCTCTCTCTCTCTCTCTCTCTCGCTCTCTCTCTCCAGCTGAGTTACAAAATTAGGCTTGTCAAGTTCGTTAGTTCGTAGTTATATGTATATTCCTCTTGCTGATGATATAATTTGTTGTTGCTACTTCAGTATCACAGATACTTAAACGATGATAAGAATGAAAAGCATTTCAAACTGTAAAGATATTGAAACAGAAAAGAATTATGATTTATTAAAATAATATACACATATCTTGTCTACCACATTGTAAAGATGTCTGTGTTCACAATGATAATTAACGAATTAGTATTTAAAAAAAGAGAGTATTATCGTGGAATATTAGAAATATTTATGGAAAAAAGGATGGAATTAACATAAACAAACTAACTGACGTACACATAAAAGACATATTGATATTATAGATGTAATATTTTTACAAGAAACACATTTAGATCAAAAAGCTGTAGAAGACGTAACTCTACCAGGGTATATGTCTGTACACTACTGCAGACCCAAGAGAAATAGATCTGTCAGTGCTTCAGGAGGTATTTCAGTTTTCGTTAAAGAAGGTTATCGGAAAAACATAAAGTTTTTACCACAAAATAGTTCAGATATTGTATGGATACAAATGATGCAACAAAACTCATTAAGATCATCAAACAAGAATATTTTCATAGGATGTGCATATATTCCACCCGAATTTTCTTCTTTTGGAAAAGTTCATACACAGAAAATATGGGAGAATTTAGAACAAAACATAGAAAGTTTGTCTGAAAGAGGTCGGATAATACTGTGAGGAGATCTGAATGAGCGATCAGGAAGACTGACTGACTTTATAGAAATAGATCCAGAACCAAGCTATTACAGTTTATCTGAAGAAAACGAATATGACCAATGTTATCAAAGGTGCTCAATGGATAGAATTGTACAAAAATATGGCAGACTATTAGCTAATATTTGTACAGACAATCAATTTTACATATTGAATGGTCGAACATTGGGAGATTTACAGGGTAGATTTACATGCTTTCAAACCTCAAGGTTGTAGTGTTGTGGATTATTTCATTTGTTCAAAGTCATTTATGAAAAAGGTGAAGCATATGAAAGTTAGAGATTTAATGGAATACTCTGACCATTGTCCACTTGATTTAAATATAGATATACCAGATATAGACAAAACATGTTTGCAAAAGTTTATCAAAATAGTAAAAGACACACAGGAAGAGTATATTACTAAAGATTTACCACAACAAATACGTTTTGTATGAGATAAAAATTCCAAAGAACAATTTCAAAAGGCACTTCTGCTACCATCAATACAATCACACGTAACACAAATAAAAACTGAAACAAATACAGTATTAAAACAAATAAAACAAAGTACAAAACAACCTGATCCAACAAACGCAGTAAATGAATGTTCCAAGCAGCTATCTGATATCTTTATCAAAGTGGCACAATTAAGCTTAAAGACCAGAAAGTCAAAACCTGTAAGAAGAATTAAACACAATAAAAAATGGTTTGATTCATAATGTAACAGTACGAGAAAAGAATTAAAGTATCTACTAAATGCAATAAACAGAACTCCATATAAACCTGAACTTCGACAAAAATACTTTACGAAAAGAAAACAATACAATACTTTGATAAAGAAGAAAAAAAATATTTTAAAATATACTGGTAGCACAGCTACATGATGTAATTGAAGAGGATCCAGTATATTGTGAGAACTTTACAAAAATTAAAAGAAAGCTAAGATGATGGATTAAAACATCATAATCATATTAGCAGCAGTAAGTGGGCTGAACACTTAAAAACTCTTATTGGAAAAGAACCGCAAATAGATGCAGACCGCAAAAAACAAATACAAAACATGTTCAATGAATTAAATGTAATTAATAACCCAATCCTGGATAAGAAAATTACGACAGAGGAAATTACAAAAACAATCAAAAGACTAAAAAATAACAAATCACCAGGAAAAGATGGAATTACAAACGAAATGATCAAATCAGTTTCATGTAATCTTATAGAGACAATGCGAGATATTTTCAATTTAGTATTAGAAACAGGTATATATCCCTTTGAATGGAAAGTGGGAGTGAATGTCCCAATCTATAAAAGCTGATGTATATACAACCCAGAAAACTACAGAGGAAAAACGTTGACAAACACTATTGGGAAACTTTTTTGTCAAATACTGAATCAAAGAATTTCTGAATATTTAGAAAATAACAACTGTATTGCCAGAGAACAAGCTTGATTAAGAAAAGCATGCAGAACAACGGACCATATCTTCCTACTTAAAAACTTAATAGATAATATACTGAAAGTAAAATCTAAAAGACTTTATTGCTGCTTTGTAGATTTTCAGAAAGCGTTTGATAATGTGTGGCACGAGGGTCTTCTTATAAAGTTAAACGAAACAGGGATAACAGGCAACACTTTTAATAACATTAAAAACATGTATTCCAATGCAACAATATTTACAAAAATACGAGGCAAACACACAGATGAAATCATGGTTAAAAAAGGAGTACATCAGGGAAATACATAAAGTTCTACATTGTTTAATGTATATATTAATGATATAGTACAATATATTGATGAGAAAGATTCACCAAATATAACCCCAAGAGACAAAATTCCTTGTTTACTCTATGCTGACGACCTAGCATTATTATCAACAACCAAAGTAGGTCTTCAAACTAAACTAAAACAACTACAGGAATACTGTTCCAAATGGGGTTTAAAGATAAACAAAACAAAAAGAAAGGCAATAGTCTTTACGAGATCACCTCCTAAAATTCCAATTGATTTTAATTGTGGAGAGCATGTAATTGAAACAGTAGAAACTTATAAATATCTACGTGTCGTTCTTCATCAAAACGGGAAGTTTGAAACAACACAAGAACATTTAGTAAAACAAGGCAACAAAGCAATGCACGCCTTTAAAAGAGCAATTCATGGACAAAATTTAAAAATTACTATAATAATGCGTCTATTCGACGCACTAATAACTCCTATCTTAACAACTATGGAGCAGAAGTTTGGTTTCCTTTTTGTTTTAATGGGGAGACAGAATTTCATATTGATAAACTGTTCAAGACATGCTTATCAAATCAATTTTTGCATGAGAATTTTTATGTAAAATTTTGTAAACAAATGCTAGGAGTTCATAAAAAAGCATTAATACTACCCACTTTGGATGAATTAGGAAGATTTCCACTGACCTTTAAAATCATATGCCAGATAATATCCTTTTGAATTCATTTGACAGAATCAAAACCAAACTCTTATATTAGAATAGTATACGATTATTTGTATCAGACGAATACATCCGATAAATGGATCAACACAGTAAAAAATATTCTTTACACAATTGGATTCAAACATGTCTGGACGAACCAAAGTACTCTTGATGTTCATCGGTTGAGTTATGCTGTTCAAAGAAAGCTTGAGGACATGTATAAACATTTTGGATCTACCAGAAGAAAGAGTTTACAAAACTAAAATTTTACGACTTTGCTACCAAAGAATACAGACTGGAACCATACTTAATAAACTATGAAAACAAAACTCATAAGAAGACGTATTGTAAATTTCGCACAAGCTGTCACAATTTAATGATAGAGAAAGGGAGGCACCAAAATATATCTAGAGAGAACAGAAAATGTAGATATTGTAACAAGATAGAAGATGAATTTCATTTACTTGATGAATGTATCTCATATGATGAACTCAGAAACCATTTGTTATTAAAAGTTACAACCAAAGACAAAAAACCGTAACATTTGTATAGATAAATTAAGTGACATAATCACAGTTGATATCTATCAAGCAGATATCATCAAATATGAGTATGAATGTTTTAAGAAAAGAGAAAATGAGAAGTAAAATGCAACATGCTTTAGTGTACATCAATTTTAGCCAAAGAGATGATTATAACTGATGTTTGCTTGTTTTGTTGTTGTGTCAAATAAGTCTACTTGACTTAAATGGCAATAAAATATTCTGAATCTGAATCTGAAAAAAACCCTCTCAAAGAAGGTGGATGTACTTCATGGGCGTGCTAAGAGGGTATAATAAGTGTAAGAAAATTGCTTTATTAGTACTTGGCATTGAAAGTTTGGTTTGCAATAGTGGTATATATTGTCAGTGACAGCAGCTGTAGTCATATGTTATGGTAGCAATAGTGGGGTTTGTTGTAAGGGTAGAGGAAACAGAAGGGATGGGGGAGGTAGCACTAGCAGTAGTAGTGGTGGTGGTAATAATAGTTGCACTTGTTGTGGTAGTAGTAAAAGAATCATTACACCTGAGAGATGGCATGACTTTGGCATTCCTGCTCGAGATGCTTTGCAATGATGCGGAAGATCCATGGGTATACTAGGAGCCCCATCTTCCCGTCACTGGGTGCTGGTGACCACCTCCTGTCCCTGGTCTCCTTGCCGGCCCCCTTCCCTTCTCTTGTATGTGTGCCGGTGTGGAGGGGCTGTGGGCGTTTGTTTGTTTGGGATTTTTATTACCCTGTGGAAGCTTCCGACCCCGCACGCCCCCCCTCCCCCAAAAAAAAACACTACCCCCCCCCCCCCCCCCCTCTTTTCACGATGAAACTGTGGATTTGCTGTTTCGGCACCCCTGCCACTCTGAGAATTACTTACTGCTACTACTACTGCTAGTACTATCTGTGACTACTACTTTCAACTGCTACTACTACTACTACTGCTATTCTACTACTACTACTGGTACTGCTACTACTACTGCTACTGCTGCTCCTGCTACTACTACTACTACTACTACTACTACTAGTACTACTGCTGCTGCTACTGCTACTGCTACAGCTACTGCTGATACTGATACTGGTACTGATACTACTACTACTACTGCTCCTTCTGTTACTACTACTACTACTACTACTACTACTACTACTACTACTACTACTAGCACTAATGCTATTACTACTACTACTACTGCTACTATTACTACTACTACTACTACTACTACTTCTACTATTGCTACAACTACTTCTACTACTACTACTACTGCTACGACTACTACTACTACTACCACTACTACTCCTACTCCTACCACCACTACTACTACTACTACGATACTACTACTACTACTACTACTGCTGCTACTACTGCTACTACCACTCCTACTACTGCTACTTCTACTGCTACTAATACTACTATTACTACTACTACTACTACTGCAACTACTACTGCTACTGCTGCTACTCCTTATCCTCCTCCTCCTACTACTACTACTAGTTATGCTGCTACTCCTACTACTGCTTCTTCTGCTACTGCAACTGCTACTACTACTGCTATTGCTACTACTACTACTACTACTACTACTACTACTACTACTACTACTACTACTACTACTACTACTACTACTGCTGCTACTACTACTACTACTGCTACTGCCAGTACTACTAATACTCATACTACTAATACTACTACTGTTACTACTCCTGTTGCTACTACTACTACTACTACTACTACTACTACTGGTACTGCTACTACTGTTACTACTACTACTACTTTTACTACTACTATTGCTATACTACTACCACTACCACTACTACTACTACCACTACTACTACCACTACTGATACTACTACTTATGCTACTGCTACTACTGCTACTACTGCTACTACTACTACTACTGCTGCTACTTCTTCTATTACTACCACTACTACTACTAGTACTACCAGTACTACTACCACATACTACTACTACTGCTACTACTACTACTCTCACTACTACTACTTACTGCTACTATGACTACTACTACTACTACTACTACTACTACTACTGCTGCTAATGCTACTACTACTCTACTGCTTACTGCTTACTCTACTACTATCTGCTTACTGCTTTCTACTGCTTCTACTGCTACTACTACTACTGCTACTGCTACTACTACTACCTACTACCTACTCTGCTACTTTTAACTTTTACTGCTTACTACTATACTACTTCTACTACTATACTACCACTATGCTACTACTACTATTACCACTGCTACTGCTTTACTACTACTACTACTACTACTACTACTACTAGTACTAATGCTGCTACTACTACTACTACTACTACTACTACTTCTACTTCTTCTACTACTGCTACAACTGTTACTACTACTACTGCTTTCTACTACTACTACTACTACTACTTCTACTACTAATTACCACTTACTTCTACTACTACGCTACTACCACCATACTACTTCTACCATACTTCTACTTACTTACTACTACTGCTGCTACTACCGCTACTACTACTACTACTACTACTACTACTACTTACCTGCTATCTGTACACTACTGCTATTTACTATACTTTACTGAATACTACTACTACTTATGCTGCTATTACTTCTACTATACTTAGTCTTGCTACTTCTATTGCTTACATGTTATATTTACTGCTGCTGCTACTCTCCTCCTACTACTACTAGTAATGCTGCTACTCCTACTACTGCTTCTTCTGCTATTGCTTACTACTATGCTATAGCTTATACTACTTATACTTACTGCTACTTCTACTACTTACTGCCAATACTACTACTACTACTGCTACTACTAATACTGCTAGTACTACTGCTGCTACTTCTACTTTTACTGCTGCTGCTACTTCTCCTCCTCCTCCTCCTACTACTACTAGTAATACTGCTACTCCTACTACTGCTTTTTCTGCTACTGCTACTATTACTGCTATTGCTACTACTACAACTACTACTACTGCTGCTACTACTACTACTGCCACTACTACTACTACTACTGCTACTACTAATACTACTACTGTTACTACTCCTGTTGCTACTACTACTACTACTACTACTGCTACTGTTACTACTGCTACTACTACTACTACTACTGCTACTGCTACTACTACTACTGCTGCTACTGCTACTACTACTACTACTACTACTACTACTACTACTACTACTGCTGCTTCTTGTTTTTGTTATAGGTGACTTTGTGATTGTTGTTGTTATAGATTACTTTGTGATTATTGTTGTTGTTATAGGTTACTCTGTGATTGTTGTTGTTACAGGTTACTTTGTGATTGCTGTTGTTATTTATAGGTACTTTGTGATTGTTAGTTGTTTGTTATAGGTTACTTCGTGATTGTTGTGTTATAGTTACTTTGTGATTGCTGTTATTATAGGTGACTTTGTGATTTTGTTGTTATAGGATACTTGTGATTATTGTTGTTATAGATTACTTTGTGATTGTTGTGGTTGTTATAGGTTACTTTGTGATTGTTGTTGTTGGTTTATTTTATTTTCGGATTTTTGTTATAAGTTTGCTTTTGATTTATGTGGTTTGTTATGGATTAAGTTGAGATTTTTTAAAAAATGTTGTTATCGCTGCTTGGCCGTTTTCTGAGTACTGTATTTTTTTTTTTTATAGAAGTAGAAACCCATCTTAGTGCACACATGCATCAACTTAACTCCCTTACCCCCCTGCCCCTCCCTTCCCGTCGTTCACATCACATAGCAAACAGACGTCAAATCGAAGACAGCAACACACTTCATCAGGATAAGGAAAGGGAAACAACCGGTATAAAAGAAAGAGAGAGAGACAGACAGACAGAGCAGGACAGGCCAGGCAACAGCCTGACTGACACAGACAGCAAAGTCACACCGGGCACTAGCAGTCTGCTGTCAGAGGGGCAACAGGACAGCGAAACAGCCGCAGACAGCACGACTCTCTTCTTCCTGAGGAAAATGACAGCCTTCCTTAAGCGGAAAAACACCCTAGCACGTACACGCTTTAGCAAGCTTTCCATAGTGAGGCGAACAATAGTAGAGGTGTTGATGCAGGCCAGCCAGAAGGCTTCCATCAGCACAGAGGTGCTGACAACATCAGAAGATGGCCCGTTATGTCCACGGCACGCAATCAAAAGCACGACAAAGCCAGCCCTAAGTAACGCACTTGTGAATCTCGATACATTTGTCTCCTCCTGCTTCTGGACACAATTCGACAAACGAAGCAATTTTTGCTGGAAAGGAACTCTGAACCATGACTTCCCCACAACCATCAGACATAAAATCAGAAAAACTATGGCGACCAGTGTGTAAAATAGCAGATGCACAGTCAAAACAATGTCAAGCGTAAGGACACACCCGTATCTTAGGAATCGAGATGTAAAACACTCAACGGCACTTTGTTTGTCATCTTCCTGTGAAAAGAAAGAACACCAGGTATTGTTTGAGGCTGGCACTGGTGGTGGTGTTGTTTCTGGGGTTGGTTTTGTGCTTTCTTTACGTGATCGTCTTTTGGTACAAAACTTTCGAACCCGAAAAATAGGTACCAGTATAAGCACAAGTAACTTATGAGCAAGAGACAAAAAATTCAGCTTTAAACCAGAAATCAAAGACACTGAACGACTAGCACGGGAAACAGCATGGTCGATGTGCGTCTGTTGAAAATGACGACGATTTTCCTTGTAAAGATGTCCTGTAACTTTGCCTACTAAGTCATAGCGAGAACTACTATTACAAAAACCCAACATGCATGCATCATTGAAAAACGAACTCCCCTGGTAACTTTTCTTTATGTTTTGATATTCAGATGCTATGAAAACGTTTGTCACGTTGACAGTATTCTTGAGAGAAGAGAAACCGATAGCGTTGTCGGTGAAAGTGCATTCCGGACTTTGGGGTGACGTTCGGAAATGTAGTAGCCTGGCTGATGAGATGTTCTGAGGACTCTGGCTGTGGTTGGGTGTTGTGTTCTTCATGACTGGCGGCTTTCTGCCGCTGACAGGACTCCGGCGGCTGACACTGTGGAACACAATCACTGACATCAACAGTATGACCGGTCTGGTTCTAAAACATACAGAACAGAACATCACTGACATCAACAGTATGACCGGTCTGGTTTTGAAACATACAGAACAGAACGTCACTGACATCAACAGTAGGACCGATCTGGTTCTGAAACATATAGAACAGAACGTCACTGACATCAACAGTAGGACTGGTCTGGTTCTGAAACATACAGAACAGAACATCACTGACATCAACAGTAGGACCGATCTGGTTCTGAAAAATGTAGAACAGAACGTCACTGACATCAACAGTAGGATTGGTCTGGTTCTGAAACATATAGAACAGAACGTCACTGACATCAACAGTAGGACCGATCTGGTTCTGAAACATATAGAACAGAACGTCACTGACATCAACAGTAGGACCGGTCTGGTTCTGAAAAATGTGGAACAGAACATCACTGACATCAACAGTAGGACCGATCTGGTTCTGAAACATATAGAACAGAACGTCACTGACATCAACAGTAGGACCGGTCTGGTTCTGAAACAGTAAGGAACAGAACGTCACTGACATCAACAGTAGGACCGGTCTGGTTCTGAAACATAAAAGTCACAGAAGAGGACAGGCAAAAGCCTTTGTTCGTTATCAATCAGAGTCAAGTCAAAAACACTGACCCATTTTACTGTAAACCTACTGCCGTGTGAAAAATTGCACGTAAAACACGAACTCAGATCTCCCCCACCACAACTACACAGTGCTCCCCCTTCCACCGATATGACACTTACTGCCGAAGACATGAGAGCTTTGCTCTCACATGGGTTCTACAATATACCATACGAACTTAAACAACACATTTCAACCTTAGGAATCAACTGCCACAAAACTAGACGAGGTACCCGTGCTGGCAGACATCATCGCCTGCTGCCCCCTACATCCAACTCCATCCTCATTTTTGACGTCACTACCGCTACTACCATAACCAAGGACAACACTGCTTCACTTCCCTCTGATCCACCTGCTTCTTCCTGTGTTCATGACTTTGATAAAACGTGTTCTGATAATGTGTATCATGGTGTGCATGCAACTGTAAAACCCCAAACTTCCCCAGTTCTTTCACCAGCTTCTACACCTGACTCTCAATCCAAACTTTTGTCTGCTCTTCCACTCTCCACATCTTTACTATCGCCTTCATCCTCTTCCACTGACAGTTATCCTAATTCACCACAGTTATCATCAACTTCTCTGCCTCCTTCTAACATCCTTCACATGTGCTTGTTCAACGTGCAATCTGTCTGCCCAGAAGGTAAAGCTGATCTCATTTCTGATTTCATCTCTGAAAAGAACATTGATCTAACATTTCTTACAGAAACCTGGTTAAAATCACACGGTCATGAACCAAAAATAAAACAACTGACACCACCTGGTTATGAAACTCTTTCTCTTCCCCGACCTTCCCGTGGAGGTGGCATTGCCATCGTTTATAAAGATACACTCGAACCTGCTCTTTCTTTCTGTCACTCCCTTCCTTTCTCACCTGAATCTTTCGAAGTCTGTGAACTCAACTTCAACACTCCTGGCCACTTTATTACTTTCTGCTGTCTTTACCGTCCACCTCCAAGCCGTAAGAACAATCTGACATCTTTCATTTTCCATCAAGAGTTTCAGTCACTCCTGGAACACTACAGCCTCTCTCCCAGAAAGCTTATCATTCTCGGTGACTTTCACTTCCATTTTGATAACCAGTCTTCTTCTGATGTCAAACGTCTGTCTCTTTCTTTGTCGAACCACTCTCTTTCTCAGGTGGTAAACGAAGCAACACACAGATCAGGACATATTTTAGACTGGCTAATTACTGATGTTTCCCAAGATCTGATCACATCTGTATCTATCACTGATGAACTACTTTCTGATCATTCCGCTGTTCTTTTCTCTCTAAATATTGCAAAGCCTATCAGAAAGAAAAAGTATGTCAACCGTCGCAACCTTAAGGCCATAGATATTCAAACTTTCTCTTCACAAGCTGCTGAACGCCTATCACAAACCTCTGACAACAATAACCCCTCTAAACACTACAATGATGTTCTCAGCCAACTGCTTGATGAGCGTGCACCTCCCACTGACTGTCTCCTGCCTGATAGGCCATGTGCGCCATGGTACACCCATGACATCCTTGTCGCAAAGCGCAAACGCAGGCAACTAGAGCGGCAGTGGCGAAAATCAAAAACGGAAATTAATACGCAGCTCTTTCGAAAACAAGTAAACAAAGTCAAATATTTAATTCTTTCAGAAAAAAACAAAGTATTACTCTTCTCAAGTTCTTGATGCCACGTCTATGAAGCTGTTGTAATGGAAGAAAGTTTGTGTTTGGTCCCTACAAGCATGGCTTCGGTTTTATCTGCATTTAGCTGTAATTTGTTCTGTGTCATCCAATTTTAAATATCTTCAAAGCAGTGGGTCATATTTGCCAGGGGAGAAGGCAGATTTTCAGGAGTAACACTGCTTTGAATCTGAGAGTCATCTGCGTAAAAATGATGGTTGATCTGATGACGGTTTATTATATGTGACAGTGGGGCAGTGTAAAGAGTGAAAAGAACAGGACCTAGAACTGATCCTTGTGGGACTCCGCATTCCAGTTTGGCAGGTATTGATTGAATCTTGTTATTACAGCTGTCTGGAATCGGTCAGTAAGGTATGAATTAAACCAGGTGAGGGCTGTGCCAGTAACACCAAACGTTTTTTGAAGATGGAGAGAATTGAGTGGTCTATAGTATCGAAGGCTGCTGATAAGTTGAGTAGAGTGAGAAGGTAGATTTTCCCTGAATCAGAAGTATGTTTAAAGTGTGTACTAGGGTGGTTTCAGTGCTGTGGTTGGCGCGATAGGCAGACTGAAACTCAGGAAGAAGATTGTTGGAGAGAAGGTGGTTGTTGAGCTGTTTGAGAACTACTTTTTCAAGTATTTTAGAAAAAAGGTAGATTGGAAATAGGTCTATAATTCCTCAGAATGTTAGGGTCAAGGTCATGCTTTTTGAGTAGAGGCGTGACTATAGCAGTTTTGAGAGTTGATGGAACATTTCCTGAAACAAGAGATGAGTTTACTATTTTCGTGATAGCGGGTATAAGTTGTGGTAGGCACTGTGTGAAAAGAGAAGCAGGTATGGGATCAAGATCACATGATTTTATAGTCATTTCTCTAGAATTGTCATAATTTCTTTCTCAATTATAACATTTTACTGTATTTACACAGTTATAACATTATACTGTTTTTACAGTTATAACATTGTACTATTTTTAACATTATAACATTATACTGTATTTACAATTATAACATTGTACTATTTTTACCATCAAAACCCTGTGCTGTATTTCCAGTTATAACATTGTACTGTATTCACAGTTATAACATTGTACTGTATTTATAATAATGATAATAATAATAATAATAATAATGCAAAAGCAATGCAATACAATGTTAAAGCAGTAATACACTGTTATAACTGTACAATCAGTACCATGTATTAGCTGTAAAAACAATGAAATGTTATAACTGTAAAAACAATGAAATGTTATAACTGTAAAAACAATGACATGCAGTGTGTTACAGCTGTGTACAAGGCAAGTGGAGTGGGCAGGGATACGGTGACGGGAGGTGGAATGAGCTACCCCTCATGTGGCTCTGGTGTTTCTGCAGGCTTCTTGGTCAACAGCCTGCAGACAAGGGGGGATGCCAGGAGGGGACTGGGAGAAGCAGGGGTCGAGGACGTCCATGCCCAGTAGAGGTGGCAGTTGTTTCTTGGTCTGTACTGCACATTGAAGTTGAACTGCGCTGGTTGTGCAGCCCACCGCTGGATCAGAGGTCTGTTGGCCCAGGCCGAGGCTTGACAAGCTTGTCCTCGCAGCTCTTTTCTTATGGCAGCGTTTTCCTGCTTAATGACAGCATTTTCTGACATCAAAGTGGCGATCTGGGCTTCCAAGCGGTGCAAAGCATCAGGGACTGCCATGGATATCTGCTCTATAGTTATGTTTGTGCCTACATCTTCACTCATTCAGCGTTGAGCCTCAGTAACAGCATCCTGGAAGGATGCCTCTGGCCACTCCCTTAAGAAGCGCTTCATGTCCCTCCTCAAGGCAGCTGGATGGAGTCCATATATGAACGTTTTGCAGAGCATACTTGGTGACAAGCAGCTTTGGTGGTTTTGGACCAACATAGTCTCAAGGCAGAGGCATATTCACCAACACTCTCAGCAAGGCCCTGCCTCCTCTTAAAGAATGTTGCTGCCAGCATCTCTACGTAGAGCCTTGCTGTTCCCACCAATGTTGCTGAAGATTTTCTGGGGCATGTTGACTTCCTCAGCATCCTTGGAGAGGATCTCTTGTCATGCACCGCCCTCCAATGCAACCGACAACCATCCAGCGGCCGTGGCGTTTGTCATATGCTAAAGCATCAGCAGCAGCTTTGCTTCCCCGATGAAGCTCTCAGCATCCTCGTCACCCTGAAAACTTAGGCAGCTTCTGGGGCCATAGCATGTGTAGAGCAGGTTGAAAGTCCTCATCACTGGATGGGTCAGCTGCTTCCTTTTATCTGTTCCTTGGCTTCTGCTGCCATATCATGTGCAGGGTGGAAAAGGCAGGGACTGCTTCCTTCTGTCTGGTTCTCCTTTGGCTGGCTGTCATCATGCTGGTGGTTCTTCTAAGTTAGACCAAACCTTCTGTTACCAAGTTGCTAATAAAGTTATATAAATCCTTATCCTGCTTGCAGCACTACTTGTGATAGTACCAAGAGGCAAGGAGAAAGGCAGGTAAGGAATAAATGGAACACACAGTTCTAAGCAAATACAACTCACAGCATCTAGGCAACAAAAGACCAAGGCAGCTGGAAGTTTGTCTTTTATTCCATCTTCAGAATGACAGTCATGGTACCAGGTTCACTTCCACAACGCTGATGAAAGACGCCGACACTAGCTAACTATCACTACTTAAAAATACACAATGTCTCACACTTCACAAGTGTGTCCCGATTTAGAAACATAACGCTATGATAGCATAGGAGATAATATAATTACCTCCCTGTCACGCTAGATCTAACATACAAACATTAATAAGGGAAATAATTCAAATCGTATCTCTCTAAGCCTGTGCACATACAAAGTGCACCTGGCTATCTATCTCTATCTATCTGTCCCGTAGTCTGACGACCGTGGGGGCACCCTCAAAGACTCAACAATCAGTTCCCTCCATTCCTCTCTCTGTTCTGCCTTTCTCAGGGTTTTGTTGAGTTCTAGGCCTGTCCATTCGCTGATGTTATCCTCCCAGCTCTTCCTTGGTCTGCCTCTTCTTCTTCCTCCCTGGACAGTGCCTTGTAGAACTGTCTTTGCAAGTCCTTTGGATCTTGTGACATGCCCATACCATTTAAGTTTACGTTTTTTCACGATCGTAGATGTTCTCATAGGGTCCAATGTTTGCTGGATTCTGTTATGCACGCTTTCGTTTGCTTAATGTGGTCTTTGTAGGAGATGCCAGGAGGTCTTCGAAGCATCTCATCTCACCGCCTGTACTCTTCTCTCCAAATCTGCAGTCAGGGTCCATGATCACAGGCATACAGAAATATGGATATACAAGGGAGGTCATTAGTCTGATCTTGGAGATAAGTGAGATATATTTATTCTCCAGATGGTGTTTAGTTTTGACAAAGCTGTTATTGTCTGTGCATCTGCATACTCCCTTCTGGCTTGGATCCATGGTCTGATACAATGGCTCCCAGGTACTTGAAGCTTTGAACTGTTTCCAGCTTCTGGTCATTAACCCTGATATCTGTGCTAATGCGTTTGGTGTTTTAAGTCCATCAGTTTGGTCTTCTCTGCACTGATTTCCATACCGTATGTTTTGGAGGCTTATTCAAGTGTTCTGTTAGGCTGCAAGCTCTTTTTCTGACTGCTATTCCATCAATGTCATCTGCGAAGCGGAGGTTTTGATCGTTCTGCCACCAATGCTGACTGATCCTTCATGATGTTCCAGTGCATCAGCCATGATTCTCTCAAGGAAGATGTTGAAAATTGTGGTGAGAGTAGACAGCCACTGCCTTACTCCAACTGTTGTTCGAAACCATTCTCCAATTGTTGTTGTTGTATAAAACTGCACGGTGCCTCGCTGTATAGCTGTTTTGATGACTCTGATCAGGTTTGCATTGATGCTGTACAAATTCATGGTTGCCCACAAAGCTGCATGCCACACCCTGTCAAATGCCTTCTTAAAATCGATAAATACGTGGTAAAGGTCTTGTTGTTTGAAGTACCGCTCACATAGTATTCTGAGGTTGAATATCTGTTCGGTTTGCTTCACCCTGCTCTGAAACCTGCTTGTTCCTCAGCAATGATGGTCTCTGCTTGTGGCTTCAGTCTATTCAATATTATCTGCAGCATGACCTTGCTTGGGTGGCATATGAGGCTGATTGTGCGGTAATTATGGCATTGTTGTAGATTTCCTTTCTTGGGGAGGGTGATGATGAGTGACTGTGTCCATGGTGTTGGCCATTTTCCTGTCTGCCAGCACCTGGCTACACAGTTATAATTTTTTAATTACTTTTACTGTTTTAACATTGTATTCCCTTGTACACAGCTGTAACACACTGCATGCCATTGTTTTTACAGTTATAACATTTCATTGTTTTTACAGTTATAACATGGTACTGATTGTACAGTTATAACAGTGTATTACTGCTTTAACATTGTATTGCATTGTTTTCACAGTTCTACCATTGTATTGTTCTTACAGTTATAACATTGAGTTCTTGTTTTTTTTACAGTTTAAACTTTTTTCTTTTCCTTTTTTTAAAACAGTTTTAAGATTGTATTTTTTTTATTTATACCATTTCATTGCATTTTTAAAGTGTTATCATTTCATCATTTTTGCAGTTTTAACATTGTATTTTTTACAGTTATATCATTCTATTGTTTTTACAGTTTTAACACTGCATTTTTATAGTTATATCATTCTATCGTTTTTACAGTTTTAACACTACATTTTTTACAGTTACATCATTCTATCGTTTTTTACAGTTTTAACACTACATTTTTCTAGTTATATCATTCTTACGTTTTTACAGTTTTAACACTACAATTTTTACAGTTATATCATTCCATCGTTTTTACAGTTTTTATTTTTAATAGTTATATCATTCTATCGTTTTTACAGTTATAAGATTGTGTTGTTTTTACAGTTATAAATTGTGTTGTTTTTACAAATATAACATTGCATTGCTTTTACAGTTATAACATTTTTTTGGCTTGTACACAACTGTAACATTGCATTGCATTGTTTTTAACCATTATAACATTTTGTTGCTTTCACTTTTTACTTTGCATTGTTTTATATTTGCTTTGCTTTTACAGTTGTAATATTGCATTGTTTTTTTTAAACAGTAATAACATTGCATTGTTCCTACAGTTATAGCAACGTAACATCTATCATACTGCACTGCATTGTCTTTACAGTTATGACCGTGCATTGTTTTACAGTTATAATATTGTATTGCTTTTACAATTATAACATTGTATTGGTTTGTATGCATCTGTGACATTTTAATATTTGTCATTCTCATTGTTAGCCAGTTTTCCTGGTAATCAATAGTTTTTACAATGAAATCGGACCCGTTAAAAGCGTTGTTTAAGCGCCAGTTAGCATGTTCAAGGTATATGATTTTTCTCCTCCTATGGTTTGTACCAGTATGGATTGTTTGGAATCTTGTATATCACATTGCAGAGTAAAGATACTGAGTATATTCTTGCCTGCTATGCTGTTAACATACTATGTCAAGTTTTTGTTGTCAGAAATAAAAGTGCTGTGTGCACTTTAGCTGGTTTTTTCGTTTCCTGTCATTGAAGGACAAGGTATCAGACTCATTTATCTCCAAAAGTCCTTCCGATGAGACTAAAAACCGAGGCCCCGTGTGCGAATGCATGCCGAACATCTTTGAGCACACGTTAAATCCTGTTCCGCTTTTCGAAAGAGTAGGTCGTTGTGTGCCGGTGGGAACAGATGACAAAATTATAAAACCGCATACACACGGGGACTGGATGTAAAAAAGCACATGACTGCTTATTCCATTACAGTTGATATTACAGAATAAAAAATAAATAAAAAGAACACCTTGTCTTATACTATTATGAACATTTAGTGTCTTGGTGTGAAAGGCAAAGAGTAGTTCAGGGACAAAGCATGATCGGTTACTGAAACAAGTAACAACTGGTCAATTAACTAAGGAATCATTGCGTTCTTCGATATCACGAGTCCTGTGGTTCTTCCGAGTTGGCTGGGGGGGGGGGGGGGGGGGGGGCGTCTCTTTCGCTGGAGCAAGGTTGCTTGCCGGATGCTGATGTGGAAAGGCTTCTTTGAAAGTTGACAACAGACCGTTGTGGTCTGCTTTGAGTGTTGTGGCGCTTTACTGGTCTCCCCTTTTCTACTATCAGAAGGTACCTCTGCTTTCTTACCTTTCCAGAGCCTTTAGGAAATAGCTGGGACTCTAGGTTCTGCTTCTGAGAGTCTGGCACTGGGCTTCAGCCCAGGCCATGTGACCCTCCTCAAATCAGTGACTGCATGCACTTAATACAATAGGGGACTGAGCACTTGCAGGACCCTTTCTAAAGCACGTTTTTACAGAGCGTATTCATGCTTTTTTGATCCGTATACTACAGCGCTACCACATCCATGGGATAGCTTGGTGTGTTAGAGTGATGCACATTGTGCTCGTGATCTGACGTGGGTTTGAATCTCGCTCCAGAGGATTATACCTCTGGAATTAACATCACTGTCGACTCCACTAGCTCCAAATGCCCAGACGCACGCAGAATATCTTGCGCAGACGTTAAAACCCGTTCCGTTTTTCGGAAGAGTAGGCCATTGGGTGCTGGTGGGAAACAGATGACAACATTTGCAAAAGTGCATACACACAGGGAATGGATTTACAAGCATATGAGTGCTTATTCCATTATCCTCAAAATAAAAGAATAGTATCAAATAAAGCACAGCAATGATTCTCATTCCCTTTCGATCTTACTAATGCTCCTAGGTTTGGAAAGTGGTTCAAGGGAGGTGGAGATTAACTTGCCTGTCTGTATCGTTCCTGTGTTCTCAATGTATGTCTTGTGTGCCTCCGCCCTCCTTCTGTCCCCGCAACCTGCACCGAACACTTTCTACAATACACAACTTGAGTGTGTGTGCGCTAGGTTGGCCAGTTGGTGTCAGACGCTACACAGTAACAGTTTGATCGTCCTTTACTGTCTATGTTGAACGATGTTCAAGACATTTCCTGCAAAAAAAGAGTTCAGAACACAGTCTAAACGCGAAGGTAGTCCTGTCACTGGCATAGTGAACATCTTTCATACAAAGTATCAGGAAGATTACTCACTGTGTTTCAAAATTCCTTTCTGCTGGTAACCAAGCAAGAGAAGCCGAGAGAGAGAGCGAGAGAGAGAGAGAGAGAGAGAGAGAGGCAGACAGACAGACAGAACGACAAACAGGCAGAGACAGAGACAGACAGACAGAGAAAAAGAAAGAAAGAAAGAAAGAAAGAAAGAGAGAGAGAGAGAGAGAGAGATAGAGAGAGAGAGAGAGCAGACAGACAGACAGAACGACAAACAGGCAGAGACAGAGACAGACAGACAGAGAAAAAGAAAGAAGAAAGAAAGAAAGAAGAGAGAGAGAGATAGAGAAGAGAGAGAGAGGCAGACAGACAGACAGAACGACAAACAGGCAGAGACAGAGACAGACAGACAGAGAAAAAGAAAGAAAGAAAGAAAGAGGAAGAGAGAGAGAGAAGGGGAGAGAGAGAGAGGTAGAGAGAAGAGAAGAGAAGGCAGACTGACGAGACAGACAGACGAGAAACAGAGAAGAAAGAAAACAGAAGATAGAGAAAGAAATAGAGAAATAAAGAGAGAGAGAGAGGAACAGAGGACAGACTGACAGACAGAACGACAAACAGGCAGAGACAGAGACAGACAGAGACAGATAAAAAGAAAGTAAAGAAAGAAGAGAGAGGAGAGAGACAGACGAGACAGACAGACAGACAGAACGCAAACAGGCAGAGACAGAGACAGACGAAGAGAAAAAGAAAGAAAGAAAGATAAAGAGAGAGTGAGAAGAGAGAGAAGAGAAGAGAGGCAGACAGACAGACAGACAAGAGAGACGAGAGAGGAGAAAAAGATAGAGAGTGATGACAGCAGAAGAAGAACATCGAACAACTGACAGATGGAACGATGAGACAGGTGTAAACGATTTTCTAGTGACGATAGAAACAGACAATAGTAAAATCTGTTGCTTGTAAAGTCACAACTTGGTGCTTGGAATTTTAGAATAAAAACAACGAAGAAAACACTGGACGAAAACATTTTCACACATACACAGCCAAAACCGCGAACAAAAATCATTTTACCTGAACATCTTGTCTTTCTCAAACGCTGGAAAACTGCAACAATGCTTACACTAATTTTTCTTGAACTTTCTTTTCTGCTCGATATAGGATCACTGTCTCCTCCGCACACTTGATGGAAGAAGCAACACAGGCAAGCGGAATGCTCAGTTATATGTTTACTACGTACGTGGCATACTGCACGAAACCAAGCTCTTTTTTTCGCAAAGAAGAGATGGGGAATGCTTGTGGAGGTGGAAAGGATTGCAAAGGTGTCGTTGAGGGTGGAAACCGGGGTGAGGATGGGGGTTACAGAGTGTGATGGCGATGGTAGAATATAAACAAGACCAAACGACAGTCTTTGCTGTTAGAGAGAGACACAGAGAGAGGAGAAGCTGTTGCCACAGCGAAATTGCCTCCGCAAGCAAACTGTAAGTGTACGCTTTTGTTGGTGGTGTTGGTGTTTCTTTGTTGGCTAGTAGCTATGACTTTTTGTTTCTTGTTGTTAGGTAGTGATCCTGTTGTTGCTGATAAAGACAATCTTTTTATCTTCTTTTGCGCATTTCTTTTTTCTTTCAACACACTATTTCTTAACCGCAAATCTTTCTGATTGCCTTAATTTATTCTTTTTAACCTCAATTCTTCTTCTTCGTCTTTGGATTCTTCTTCTTCCGCTTTGGATTCTTCCTCATTGCATTCTTCTTTTCATTCTTCTTCTTTGCATTCTTCTTCTTTACATTCTTCTTCTTCTTCTTTGCATTCTTCTTTTCATTCTTCTTCTTTGCAATCTTCTTCTTTGCATTCTTCTTCTTCGCATTCTTCTTCGCATTCTTTGCATTTTTCTTCTTTCCATTCTTCTTCTTTCCATTCTTCTTTTTAGCATTCTTCTTCTTCTTTGCATTCTTCTTCTTTCCAATCATTGCATTTTTCTGTGTATTATTCGCATTCTTCTTCGCATTCTTCTTCTTCTTACTCGCGTTCTTCTACGCATCTTTCTTTGCATTTCACTCTGAGGTTCTTCCTAAATGTTTCTGTGTGCAATTCTTCTTCATCTTCCCAATAATTTTGTTCGCAATTCTTCTCCTTCTTCACAATTCTTCTTCTCCTTCTCCTTTTCTTCTGCTTCTTCAGATTCCTCTTTGCACTCTTCTGTGTATTTTTTCTTCTCTGCAATTATTCTTTGCAGTTTTCTTCATATTCTTCAATTTTTTCTTCTTCTTCCTCGCATTATTCTCCGCATTTTTCTTTGCGTTCTTCCTCTTTGCATTCTTCTTCTTTCCATTTTTTGCATTTTTCTTTGCATTCTTCTTTGTCTTCTTCTTCTTCTTGATCTCTGCATTCTTCTTTGCATTTTTTCGCATTCTTTTTCTTTCTCACACTAATCTAAACATTTTGGGCATTCTTCAATGCATTTTTCTTTGCATTTCTCTTTTTAAATTCTTCCTTTTTTTTCTTTTTTTGGTAATTCTTCGCAATTCTTCTTCATCTACGCAATAAGTTTTGGTCGCAATTCTTCGTCTTCGCAATTCTTTCCCTTCTTCGCAATTCATCTCTTCCTCCTCATCCTCCTTCTTTGCATTCTTCTTTGCATTCTTCTTTGAAATTTTCTTCTCTGAAATTCATTATACTTCGCATGCTTCTTCACATTCTTCGCTTTCTTCTTCTTCTTCTTCTTCCTCTTATTCTCTGCATTTTAACTTTGCATTCTTCTTTGCATTATTTGCATTCTTCTTTGCATTCTTCTTTGCATTTGTTGCATTATTGTTTGAGATTCTTCCCTTTTTTGTGTGTTGTTGTTTTTTTCGCAATTCTTCTTCTTCTTCTTCTTCTTCTTCTTCTTCTTCTTCTTCTTCTTCTTCTTCTTCTTCTTCTTCTTTTACTTCACATTCTTCTTCTTCTTCTCATTCTTCTTCGCATGATTAATCGCATTCTTAATAGCATTCTTATTCACCCCCATATTTTAGACAAATAGAGAAGGATATGCTGCATATTTGCATAAAAATCATGCAAAAAGCATTTGCAGTCATTTATGTATACTTTTAAAAAGTTGTGTTTTGGTGGTGGTTTTTTTATGTTTTAATTTTTTTTAACAAAACTGCTTTTACCTTTGGTGCTTCTATCTATCTATCTATCTGTCCCGTAGTCTGACGACCGTGGGGGCACCCTCAAAGATTCAGCAACCAGTTCCCTCCATTCCTCTCTCTGTTCTGCCTTTCTCAGGGTTTTGTTGAGTTCTAGGCCTGTCCATTCACTGATGTTATCCTCCCAGCTCTTCCTTGGTCTGCCTCTTCTTCTTCCTCCTTGGACAGTGCCTTGCAAAACTGTCTTTGTAATTCCTTGGGATCTTGTGACATGCCCATACCACTTAAGTTTACGCTTTTTCACGATCGTTAGAAGGTTCTCATAGGGTCCAATGGTTTGCTGGATTCTGTTATGCACGCTTTCGTTGCTTATGTGGTCTTTTGTAGGAGATGCCAAGGAGTCTCCGAAAGCATCTCATCTCCACTGCCTGTACCTTCTCTCCAAATCTGCAGTCAGGGTCCATGATTCACAGGCATACAGAAATATGGATATGACAAGGGAGCGCATTAGTCTGATCTTGGAGATAAGTGAGATATTCTTATCTCTCCAGATGGTGTTTAGTTTTGACAAAGCTGTTATTGTCTGTGCAGTCCTGCATACTACTTCTGGCTTGGATCCCTGGTCGGATACAATGGCTCCCAGGTACTTGAAGCTTTGAACTGTTTCCAGCTTCTGGTCATTAACCCTGATATCAGTGCTAATGCCGTTGGTGTTATTAGTCATCAGTTTGGTCTTCTCTGCACTGATTTCCATGCCGTATGTTTTGGAGGCCTTATCCAAGTGTTCTGTTAGGCTGGCAAGCTCTTTTTCTGATCCTGCTATTCCATCAATGTCATCTGCGAAGCGGAGGTTTGTGATCGTTCTGCCACCAATGCTGACTGATCCTTCATGATGTTCCAGTGCATCAGCCATGATTCTCTCAAGGAAGATGTTGAAAAGAGTGGGTGAGAGTAGACAGCCCTGCCTTACTCCAACTGTTGTTCGAAACCATTCTCCAATGTTGTTGTTGTAGTACACTGCACTGGTGGCCTCGCTGTACAGCTGTTTGATGACTCTGATCAGGTTTGCATTGATGCTGTACAAATTCATGGTTGCCCACAAAGCTGCATGCCACACCCTGTCAAATGCCTTCTTAAAATCGATAAATACGTGGTAAAGGTCTTGTTGATGTTGAAGGTACCGCTCACATAGTATTCTGAGGTTGAATATCTGTTCTGTTGTGCTGCGCCCTGCTCTGAAACCTGCTTGTTCCTCAGCAATGATGGTCTCTGCTTGTGGCTTCAGTCTATTCAATATTATCTGCAGCATGACCTTGCTTGGGTGACATATGAGGCTGATTGTGCGGTAATTCTGGCATTGTTGTAGATTTCCTTTCTTGGGGAGGGTGATGATGAGTGACTGCGTCCATGGTGTTGGCCATTTTCCTGTCTGCCAGATCTTGTTGCAGATTCTTAGTAGGGCGCTGATCATGGCTTCCCCTCCAGCTTGGACCAACTCAGCTGGGATGTTGTCAGCCCCTGCTGACTTCCCCTTTTTCAGCGATCTGACTGCTGTTTCCACTTCTTCTCGGAGAATAGGGTGACTGTCTGTGTCTTTGCTGTCGGGTACATTAAGGACTTCTGGATCTCCTGCGGTTCTATAGTTATACAGGTCGGAGCAGTATTCTGTCCATCTGTTCAGAATATCCTGGTCGTCAGTGAGACACTTCCCATTTTTGTCTTGGATTGTTAAACCTTTTCTCTGTTTCGTGCTAGTCAGGTCTTTCACCAGCTGATATGCTTCTTGCTATTGTTTTTCTTGAAGTTCTCTTCAATGTCTTGCACTGTTCACCGATCCATTTCTCTTTTGCCTCCGTCATGGACTTCCTGATTCTTTTGTTGACTGCCCTATATTGTTCTGCTCTTTCTTTTGTTTCATTTTTCTTTTTCTTCAACTCTCTACGCTTGTCGCATAGTTGTAGGATGTTAGGTGTGACCCATGGTTTTTTGACTGATCGGCGTTTGCCAAGAAGCTCGTTTGCTGTTTCAGTCACCGCTGTATTGAAACTATTCGTCAGTGTATCTATGTCTGAATCTATCACAGTGAGTGCTGCAAACTTTCCACCTATCCTTGCTTGAAAAATTTCTAATACCTCTGGGTCCTTCAGCTTCTCGAGGTCAAATTTGATCCTGATGTTGTTCCGCTTGTGGATTTTCTTTAGTTACGTGGAGATTTCAACCTGAAAAGGCATTACTCATGTTGCGCCTTCCTGAGTGCCATTAGTTTTGTTCTGCCAGTCCAGGGCTTCCTGCTGGTAAAGGTCAGGTCGTTGATACAAGGGACGACAAGAGAGTTGATTTCATACCTTGTTTTAATCTCTACACGGTTTTAATCTGAGATTTATA
The DNA here is from genome assembly GCA_028751875.1 of Rapana venosa. NCBI lineage: Eukaryota > Metazoa > Mollusca > Gastropoda > Neogastropoda > Muricidae > Rapana > Rapana venosa. The sequence continues at coordinate 37,600,025 of CM054167.1, read as the reverse complement.
AGTTGACTTGGTCACAGCCCTGATATGGCCTCTGTGGTCGGCAGGGCTATAAGCAACAGGATTGGGTTGGGTTGTATTGGGCAAATACACTGCAGTATACACCACTGTTTTCGCGCTGTTAGCTAACAAGCTTTATGGCTACTTTCACTACCATGGAACCGAAAAATCAACGCCCTTTGTACAAGAAAAAAATTCTGGCAAGGGTTCAATCATCGTTCCGACATAAAAGGACATATAAGAATTTGTCCAGTTTTGAAAGAAGCACGTACCTAAATCCTGAAGAGAGGAATACACCTGAAAAACACTGTCACACAAGTAGCATCAGGCGCTAAGCGAAATGTGGTACGGGAGAGGAAAAGCCAAACCAAAGTGACAATTACAGCGACTTCCGCCGTTAAATCTTCTACCCCAGACGGTTAAGGAAAAATAATTATCGGTACACAGCTAAGTAGAATTCCTACCCGGCTGGTTAAAAAAACCCGACAAATTGCAGTGATTTTGGTTTTTTTGACGGCGGCAGCTAGGCAGCTATGTAGAAAACGTATATTTTGTAACACATAAAAATTACATTTCGTCAGAGCACGTTCTGAATCTCTGTTATCGAATATTTGAATAGACGAGGGGCTCTGCTGCAAGTTCACTTGACATACTGAATGAACACATGTTGGCTGTTTGCTTAATTCATTATGTGTGTGTGTGTGTGTGTGTGTGCGTGTGTGCGTGTAGTGTGGTGTGGTGTGGTGTGTGTGTGTGAGTGAGAGAGGAGAGGATATACATGAGAGAGAGAATAATATACTTTGTTTTCCTAAGCCCGGCTGGTGAACTGAACACTCTATAAGCTAGTGTGGAGATATATTTGGATGTCATGTAACAGGCTAATATAATATGATATTTTCTTTGTGCCACAAGACCACCTGGATATAATATATGTTAGGCTATAAGTAGGCTCTTAGTGGGAAGAGTGAGTGGAAATTTGATTTGTTTTCGAAACATTGTAGCAAACGTAAGCAGAATTCTGTTTTCTTTTCACATATCAATAATACTCGCGGCTGATGTGGTTTTTCTGAATTAGTTATCAGTGTTCTTTTACTTTTCAATTTCTAATTAAGTACACACGCATGCGTGGGTGCATGTGTGCGTGTGCGTGTGTGTGTGTGTGTGTCTGTGTGTGTGGTGTGTCTGTGTCTGTGTGTCTGTGTCTGTGTGTCTATGTCTGTGTGTCTATGTCTGTGTGTGTGTCTGTTTTGCTGTGTGTCTATGTCTGTGTGTCTATGTCTGTGTGTGTGTCTGTATGTCTGTGTGTCTATGTCTGTGAGGAGAGAGAGAGGGTGGGGGGTGAGAGAGAGTGAGAGAGACAGAGAGAGGACAGACAGACGTGTGCGAACACACACACACACACTCGCACACACACACACACACACACACACACACACACACACACACACACACACACACACCACACACACATACACACAAACACACACACACACACACACAGACACACAGTTGTCTCCCTCTATACCTCTATGTAATCTAGTATATTCTTCTCTTTTAAAAGCCTCTTTCTGACTGTCTTTCTACCTGTCTCTCTGTCACAACCTCTGCCTCTCTCCCTCTCTCCCAGGAATGATATTGGTGTCATGCTGCAGTATAGTTTACAAGGTTTACACAGTGAAATAGTTTTTTGCTCAATTATCAAGCTGATTATTGAACATTGTATATTGATAGAGACTTTTGAGCAATAACAGTTAAAAGCTACGAAAACGGAATAGGATACTTATTCCAAGCCGAAAATCTATTTTCAAACCTTTATTTTTTTCCATTTGATCTCATTTTCTCATTTTTTTCCTGTACTGAATATTTTTGTTAAACTTTATAGGATTTTGCATTGCATTGTAACATAATAATCCTTTATTAGTGTGTGTATGTGTATACATTTATTTTGTTAATTAATTAATTTTGTTACAGAGCAATTATTGTAAGATCACACTTGTATATCTTAGTGAGTCTTTATATTTCAATTACGTGTTTGTATGGGTTTTTAAAAATTCTGTATATATTTATTTTGTTTGTTTTTTCTTTGTGCGTTTGCTCTCTTAAACCTGAAATTCTAACACAGCGTTATTAGCCGCACTCCTCCCTCTACGTCATGTCTCTTACCTCAGAAAAAAAAACCATAGCCTACGAGTAGGCTACCTCAACATAAACAATGCAACCAATAAAAAAGATGACATTGCTAGCATACTATTTAATGATGGGAATGAGTTTCATTTATTTGGCTTTGCTGAATGCCGCCTTTCTTCAAATATAACTGATGCAGACATGCACATTCCAGGATACCAAATTTTTCGCCAAGATCCCTACAAACCAAAAACTACAGGCTTATTAACATATTTTGCATCTTCATTACGCTGTCAAAGGCTATACAATTTTGATGTGTATGATATCGAATCGATTTGGGTAGAGGATAAAACCGAAGCCATGCTCATAGGGACCCAACATAAACCCCCCCCAAAAAACCCATTAAAAAACTATCCTCCATCACAGACAACATCAAAACAATTCGGCCGTCGTCAGTTCCTTGTCCAACTCTGTGAAAGTATCTAGTGTAGTTCGTGAACAACACATCTCTAAAGAAAAAATCAATTCAACCAGACCTGCCAGTCTTGCTACTATCAACTACGACGGAGCATAACGCCGATTTCGCAAGTATCTGTCCACTGATCAACTTCCAAGCTTCGCACAATCTCATCATTCTGAACGTTTAGACTACTGTAATTCTCTCTTGGCTGGCGTACCACACATCCATCCACTCTCATTCCAACAGCATACAAAACTCTGCAGCTCACCTGGTCCTAAGAAAGAAAAAATCAAAACACATCACTCCTCTTACTGCGATCTCTTCCCTGGCTGCCTAGTCTCAAAGACTGAATTATAAGATCAATACCCTCTGTTTTAAAATGTCCCACAAATCTGCACCATCTTATCTTGTAACTGTCTTCACCTGTACACTCCATCCCGTTCCCTTCGTTCCAGGCATACCGCAGATACTTTTGTTGCTTTCGAACACCCAGATTCAAACAAACCCTGTTGGCTGTCGATCTTGATCTGTTTCTGTTCCAACACACTGGAATGTGCGCGAGCGACGCGCAGGGCTTTCACTTCCCCTAAAAACCTTCACTTGATAACCTTCAAATCTCAGCCTCAAAAACACACTTATTTCCTGACCTGAATACTTGTGTGTGTGTGTGTGTGTGTGTGTGTGTGGTGTGTGTGTGTTTGTGTAATTGTGTGTGTGTGTTGTGTGTGTGTTGTGTTTGTGTGTTTGTTGTGTGTGTGTTGTGTGTGGGTGTACATTACACGTCATAAATTTGAAATATGTTCTTTATTATATTTTGAGGAAATTTGCATGCGCGTAAATGATTTGTGAGTGCGCGCGCGTGCGAGCGTGATTTTTTTTACAAGATCGGCGCTATATAAATTCCATATATTAGTTTTTATAATTTAAATCAAATTAAAAGGCACAAGTATCCACTTTTGATAGGATCATATAGAGAAAAATCCGTCAGAAAACCACTATATGGTTTGATAGATTCAAAATTTTTTCTAATGATGAAGTTGCACTTTTAAAACTGTGAAAACTATTATTCTTGGAGATTTTAACATAGACTTACTCAAACGCTAACCGAAAGGGAATCACAATATATGATGCTTGGTCTGGAACAACTAATAGATAAACCCACCCTAATAACAGAATAACTCAGTAACTTAAATTGAATTCATATAATACTCTAACCAAAACAGCACATACTGAAGTATGTGCTCCTCATGTGGATGCAGCGATCATAATCCTGTCTGCTGCACTGGTTTAAGGTTTCGCATAAAAATTCCTACAGTTTGGCATAAAACAAATATTACCGACTGATTCAAACAACTTCTGAGAGGAAATTTTCTTTCGACTGATGAACTCACCATTACATGATTGTATACCAAATCAAGAGACCCCGATAAGCTTGCTGGAAATTTTGGGTTAACATATTTTCTTGGTGTATGACAAACATGCTCTCCCTTTAATGAAAAAAGAGTTAAAAAGAAAAAAACCAAACGTCATGGATAACAAAAGAAAAAACATAGAATCTGAGATAAACTTAAGACACCATCCTGAAAAACCCATGGTACACATGAACAATTTAGGACACCTAAGGAATAAAGTTAATTCCATTAAACCAGATAAAAGCGTAATTACTTTCAACAGTTGTTTAACTACCACTAGTGACTAATGCCAGATTTGGAAAGCCATTCAATACATAATGACTAAACATGCTTCAAAAAGTCAACCAGTTCATTAAAGACATATCAGCTGATGAATTAAACCACCATTTTTCAAATGTAGAAAATTAAAAGTTATAACATGTACAAGTCAAGGCGAAAATAATCTTCATTACCTACAAACAAATATATCAACTCAAAACATATTAACTTTCCATTTAAATCTCAGCCAATTACAACCTTTGACTTATTAAAAAGGCAATAAAAATCAAATGAATACTAAAAAAAAAAACACGTGATCTAGACAAGTTAGATGCTCGGAGAGTAATAAAACTTTCTCTAGTTCCCGGTTTATTTGTTGAAACACAGACATATCTATACAACTTGTGTTAATGAGGAAAAGGGTTTTCCCTTCCCTCTAAGTATAAAAAGGCAAAAGTAAAACCTGTCCATAAAATCAAGGAGACTCTTGCTCTTCTTCTTGCTCTTTCTTCTTTCCTTTCTCCTTCAAATTACAGCAGGCCAATTTTCAATCTCTCTGTACTACTAAACCCATTGAAAAACACATACACACATCCCAAAATCTTACTTATAAAAAAAAAAACCAATCTATTGCAACGGGTATCAATCAGGGGTTTCGTAAAACTAATCTCCCTTTCATCCTGTCAACAAAGAAACCCCTGCTCTAACTAAAAAACTCAAAGCTCAGCTGACAAGTCCTTCCTATACAACAATATAAAAACAAATAAATTTACGGGGCCTTCCTTTTTTTTGTATGACTTTGAAAAAAAAAAAGCATTTGATGTGATCAAACAACAACCAAAACACAAACCACTCTTTTGTTTAATTGGGAAAAATAAATTGTATATACAAACTTGCCACCTGAAGTTATCCAACTAACTTAGAACATTTTCTCCCTGTCTAATGAAGGAGAGGCAGCGCTGTATCTGTAAAAAAATACAAAGCAAAGCATCAGAACTACTTACTACCCCCCATTAGACATAGGGGTACCTAAGCACATAGCATAGTATTGGGTCATTGGGACCACACTTGATTTTCAACATTCTAGTAAATGATTAACTAAACAAAAAAAAAATATAAAAAAACCAAACAATAAAAACGCCTACAACTTTAACCCAAAAAACAACATAAAACCCAAACAAACCACCACGCACACACCATAAAAATAACCAAAACTAACCCCAACACCCACTGTTTTTATAAAATGTAAAACTGTGGAAATGTTTGCTGGACAAGCCATGTATTCCCTATCACACTCCCACATCCTACCACTCCTCATACACACTCTTTAGTAGAGAATCAGACACCCACATCAAATTCCTTCCCACAGCAGTAAAAACTCAAAAACAATCACGACTCTACCTCGCACTCCTTCAATAATAAAAACACCTAACCATACACCTACCAACGAACCCCTAACCAACCTAAACTCGGCAAAAAAAACTTCAATACAGTTTTATGAGACATAAGATAGATTAAAAAAAAAACCAAAAACCAAAAAACCAAAAAACCCCATTAAGGGGCCACATGTCCCCCTTAAGTCCTTAAATATGAAAAAGAATGCACCACAAAAACAAAGAGTAATGAACGAATCAGCAGCAAACAGACAAAAGGCAAAAAATTGAATGATAAGGATTTCACCTCTGGTTGTTTGGGAGTCATAACGGAGAAAAGGATTTGCAGAAGTTGACATCCCCCAAAAACTCTACTGAGAATCCAAACCCCCCACCCTCAACTCCCGCCCCGTCCAACACAAACCTACATCAAGTCCCCCCCACCACCGTGCAAAAGTAACAGAGATCCCCACCAGGACCCCACGGATAAAGGGTGGGGGTGGGGGTGGTGGTGGTGGGGGTCGGTTGTGTTGTTTGGGGAGGGGGGGGGTGTGGGGGGGGGGGGGGGGGGGGGGGGGGGGGGGGGGGGGGGGGGAGGGGGGGGGGGGGGGTGGGGGGGGGGGGGAGGGGGGGTGGGGAAATCGCGCCTCGTCTTCACAGCCCACCTCAACACCAACCACACACCACCCCCACACCCCACCCCACGCACCCCCACCCCCCCACCCCCCCCCCCCCCCCCCCCCCCAAACCACCCCAACAAACCACCCCCCCACCACCACTAACGGCCCAAACAACTCCCTCCCCCACAAAGAAAAAAAAAAAAAAAAAAAAAAAAAAAAAAAAAAATTAAAAAACAAAAAACAAAAACATCTTAACCCAAAACAAAACCCCTAACACCCCCCCCCAACCCACCCACCCCCCCCCCCCAATCCACCCCCCCAACCCCCCCCAAACTCCACCAACAAGCCCACATTCTCGAACCCCCCCACAAAAAATGTTCTGGCACCCCCCACCCCCCCCCCCCCCATCCTAGCCCCGACGCCCCTAGACCCAAACCCAATCCCTTATAACATTCAACAACCACGCCAACAGTGCGCCGAACACCCCCCCAATACCTCTAGAGATACCACCCCCTCTCCCCCCCCGCCCCCAGCCACCCCTACCCAAGTCATCAAATCAACCCCCCCCCCAACCCCCCGCCAAATCCCAAGCCACCCCCAAAACCCCCAACCCACCAGCCCTCCCCCCCCCATAAACTGCCCGTCACGCCACCCGTATCGTAACGCACAAACCCAAAAAAACCAAAACAAACCAAAATTCGAAAACCGTGACCTTTTAATTTTAAAATTTTATATAATTATCATATATAATTAATATTTAATATAAAAAAGCGAGTTTATGGCAAAAAAATGTTTGGTTAATAAACAAAAAAAGCAAAACACACAGCAAAACCGCATCTCCCCTAAGATTACAACCCAAAAAGAGCATTCAACTCCAAATTCCAAAGGTAAACAAATGTAAAAACCGAAAAACAACAAACCAAACAACCAAACATAAGACACCATAGAAAAGAAAAAACACACAATATAAAACTCCAAAATCAAACCTCTAATATTGCACCCGTAAACCGTAACATATTTTTCCAAGAAAAGAAACAAGAAGAAAAATTAAACCAATATAAAAATCGAGGACAGACGCGCAATTAGAGACCCCCCAGCCCTCTTTTGTAAGTGTAAATACCCACGGCTCCAAGGTCTCCCCCCCAGACAAAGTGAACACTGCGCCTATGGAATAAAAAAACCATGTTAAAAAACACCTCCTACCTCCAAAATTTGAAAAAAAAATGTTTTTAATTAAATAAAAAAGAAGCCCACCCCAAACCCCCAGACCACCCCCCAAACGAACCAACACACCCCCCTCAACTCCCCCGCCCCAACCAACAACACCACCCTTCAACCCCCCCCCCTCAACCTACCTATAAAACGCCATCCCCCCACCACCACCCCCTCCCCCCCCCCCCCCCACCCACACAGACAATACACCAACCCCCACACCCTCTAAAGGCAGCGCTTGTATCTGTAATAACCAACATCAGAACACTCCCCATTAGACATGGGTAAACAAGGCTTTTTTTTGGGGCCCCACTCTTGATTCATCAGTAAATGATTACCCTGTTTTATTAAATGTAACTGTGAAAGTTTCTGGGACACCCTTTTGTAGTGATTCAGACTCCAGCAATAACTCCAAACTTCAATACAGAATTGACAAAATTTTTTTTGAAATTAAAACCACATTCCAAAAATGCAAAAAAAAACAAAGTGATTACGATCACAAGACAAAAAGGCAAAAAATAATGATGGGTTTCAACCCTGTTTTTGGGGAAAGGAAAGTTGAAAAAAGTTGACTCACATAAAATTAGGTTTTTTCCCAAATTACAAAAATATGACTGGACTGATCACAAAAATCACAGGTAAAACCCCTAGCCACAGGCTACTTCAATTTATCCCAAATAAAACACTTTCTAAATAATCATTCTCGAAAACTTTTTTTTTTGGGGACTTTCCCACCAATAAAATTTACTATGCGTCAACTATTTGGGATACCTGCAGTGAAACGAACTTAAATTTCTTTCATCTTTTTATATAAAAGAGCAGTAAAACTTGTATTGTTAAAAAAACAACACCCCGACAATTGGGGATTAAAGCAAAAAAATTTCCGACATTTCGAAACCGACTTTTATTTAATAAAGCGTTTTTATGAAAAATTTTGTTAATCAAAATGCACCTCCAAATTACCAAAGCTTTAAAATTTTAACCAACATAGACACAACCATTTGCAACTTTTTCCAAAGACCAAAATAACCTAATAAATCGACCTCTTGACAGGCATGACCAGGGAATAAACCCCCCCCAAATTAAATGTTTTTAAAAAAAAAAATCAGAAAAAAAATACACAAAAAAGATATTTCATGAATAAAAGTACAGAACACCCCTTGTAAACTTAAACAGTGATTTAATGTCACTGACGTTATCTTTTCTTAAAAAACCCAAAATGACCCAATTTTTATATTCATATAAGTAAAATTGTAAACATTGATCTATATATGGGTTGATATGATACAACCCCAGCACGCTTGAATTTTGTGTGTGTGGTATGTGTGTGGTGTTTTGGTGTGTGTGTGTGTGTGGTGTGTGTGTGTGTGTGTGGGGTTTTGTGTACAAGTGTGTGAGTGCGTGTGTGTTGTGTAATTGGTTCGGTTTTGGTTTTTTTACTTTCTTGCTTTTTTGGCCTTTTTAGGTTCTTTTTGGTTTACACACAAAAATATGCTGATTTATTTAGATTTGTCGCTGTTAGTTTTCTGTTTCATTGTATCAATAAGCTAAATTGTTATTGCTGACGTTTAGTACTGCTGGGTGGGTTTACATTGCCTGAATTTATCTTTGATCGAAGATTAACGTTGTTCTGCCTCAAATCAAAAAAGCACATGTACATGTGTGTAAAATAAACCAGGGAAAGGGGGGGAATGGATGTCTTTGTAAAACTTCTTGCTCTGAACCCAATAGCTGTTGGTTATTCTTGTTTTCCTTAAATATGAGTATATTATGTGGTGAAGGGGATATGGGTGAGGATTTTGTATGTGTATGTAAGTTTTAAATGATATCAGTTTCCTCTGTTTATATCCATTGGTTTTTGTTGTTATTGTTGGTATGGGTGGGGTGGGTTCTGGTTTAATTTAAGCCTTTTTTTTGTTTTGGGTTTAGGGTGGTTTTCTTGAGGAGGGGGGGGGATATTTTGGACTCTTTTTCTCGTCTTTGTTAGTTCTATATTGTTCTTCATTTTGTCTGGCTGTTTTTTCTTGTCCAAATGTTAGTTAATTGTCCTTTGTTGTTGTGTACTATGTTTGTGTCTGTTTGATTATTTATTTCCTTGTTGTGGTTGTTCTTGTTGATTCATCTTTTTATTGTTTTTTTAAAATTCAGTTGTTTGTATGGTTGAAGGTTTTTGGTGTGTTGTGTGTGTGAGGGGGGGGAAGCATTTGGGTGTGCGTTTTTTATTTTTATTCTTTTTTGGGGTCTTTTTTGTTTGTTTTGGGTTTTTGGTTTTTCTTTGTTGCTTGTTTGTTTGTGTTATGACGGATATTTTTTCAAGATTTTTGAATTATTTGAATTGTATGGTCTAATTTTTTTCTGGTTTTTTGTTTTGTTTTTAATTCCACATATGCATATGCTATTGTTTTTCTTGTTTGGTTTGTATAGTTTACCATAGATTAGGTTTTTTATTCTATGTCTGCATATACATTTTTTTTCTCGCTTTTTTTCTTTAGATAGATGGCTTATTGAAAAAAAGCAAATGCACTGCTTATTCAATGTACCATCTGAAAATAAAAGTTTAACTTTGACTTTGATTTTGACATTGACACACAACACACACTAAATTAAGCAAACAGCCAACACAAAGACACAAACAACAACCACACACACACACAACAAACAAACACAACATACAAACACAAACACACAACACACAACACACCCCACAAAACCCCACCCCACACAAAAAACACACACACACACACAACACACACACACCCCACAAAAACACACACACACACACACACACAAAAATAAAAAAAAAAAAAAAAAGAAAGAAAGAAAAAAAGAAGAAGAGAGGGAAAAGGGGAGAAAGAGAGAGAAGAGAGAAGAGAGAGAGAAGAGAGAGAGAGAAACCCGATAGACAAAGGAAAAATTCTTTTATTTCGAGGATAATGAATAAGCGCCCATGAGCTTTGTTTTACATCCAGTTCCCCACCCAAAGAGAGAGACAGAGGCAGAGAGAGAGACAGGCACAGAGAGACAGACAGACAGGCAGACAGACAGGGACAAACAGACAGGCAGACAGACAAACACAAACAGATAGGCAATGACAATGACAATGAAAATTTTTTTTCAAAAAAGGCCATGGCCCCATTTGAAGGGGTATACATCATTGGTAATGGTTTGTACATTCCACACCTAAGTCCTGTACCTCCAACACATACATAACATTTTTGCAATCTAAAGGTAATCATGACATCATCGTTTCTCTTCTTTTGAAAGACTTATTCAGGTATATAGCAACATTTCGTATAGTGTTTTTATTGGTGGAGGACAAAAGTAAGACTAATCGAAATTGTGCAGGTCTCATAAAACTTAGAAGGAATGTGTTTTGTTCTTGAATCTTCCAGTGCTGGGCAAAAGAAAATAAAATGTACCTCATCTTCTGCACCATATATCGGTGACCCCTAAACAAAACTTGGTCAATACACACCTTACAAACTTATTCACATTCATGGTTAGGCATGTTTCAACAAGGTGATTTGCTTTGAATTATTTATATCAAGAAAATCTGTCGCTGCTTTGAATGTTGCTCTCCCAATTTTGCCATCTACAATCTATGATATGTTGTCTAAAGGAGGCCAGAAAACTTTTGACACACCTAACACCCTGATTAAGTCACACAAATGCAAAACCATTTTCACACAAACACTTACGCACGCTAGTCCCCCATGTTATCTTCCCTCTCTCATCGAGGTCATACAAAAGCTTTTATACTTGGGAAGGGAGTCTGTTTCCACACATCTGCGATACTTTAAACCAATACGCAATGCTTTTAACATAAGAATTTAAATACAATGGATGTCTTCCAAGCTCACCATAAACTAGATCGTTTGGTGTTCGCCTGTTAACAAGTAGGAATTGCTTTATTGCGAATAAATGTTGGTTTTTTAAAATTTCATGCCCTGCAAATGAAAGCTCATATTTCTGCACCATACTAAACAATTGGCTGCATCTGTGCATCAAACAGCTGAAAAAATAATTCTGCTGAGGTACTGTCAAATTTGTTCAAAGACATTAGTATATTCATGACTGCTCGTTTACCTCTACTCACAAGATCTTGACAGGCAAAAGTAAAACCAAGTCAGTAGAAAAATAAATACCTAGATACTTATAAGCGTTTACAACTTTGATTTGAGATTTTCCATAAAACCATCTTTCTCGAGAAGCCAGATATCCATCCTTACGAAATACTATGATATTACTTTTTTCCATGTTTACTTTAAGCTGAAGTCTTTGAGCTGCAGCGTGCAAACTGTTCAATTGCGTTTGCAAACCAATAACAGTATCAGATAACAAAACAATATCGTCTGCAAACAACATAACGAATAATTCTACTAAATCGGAAGTAACACTATGTCTCCCATTTTTGATTATATCAGGAGCTAATTCATTAATAAACAACGAAAACAGAACTGGGCTGCATACGTCTTCATGTTTAACCCCTTGCATGCATTTAATATAGTCACTAAACTTAGCCCAATTTTTATTTTAGCCTTTACATCATTGTACATACTTTTTATACAGTTGTAAAACTTTCCATTAATACCATTTTTGCTTAGAATTGGCGATAAATGTTGTCTTGAAATAGAATCAAAAGCCTTTTCGAAATCAACGATGGCTACATAGAGTTTATGATTGTTTACAAATTGTTTTTGAATGGCAGCCAATAAGGTAAATATATGATCAATTGCACTATAGTCTTTCTTGAAGCATGCCTGATATTCACCTGTGATATTATTTGCTTCAATCCATTGAGATCATCTTTGATTTACTATTAAGCTATATCGTTTACTTGCTATACTACATACAGAAATCCCTCTATAGTTATTTGGATCATTTGTATTACCTTTTTTGAACAGTGGAATTATAACTGGTTCTGTCCAGCTCTCTAGATAGATGCCCTTATCAAATAGAACATTAAACAACTTTACGAGAAAATCTATAGCTCACTCACTCACTCATCCCTTGGTCGGGACGACCGTTGGGGTACCCGCACGGACGCTGCAAGTGGACCGCCAAATGGTTCTGTCCTGGGCTGCTTTCAGGAGGTTTGGTACAGTGAGGCCGGTCCACTCCTTGATGTTGGATATCCAGCTTTTGCGTGGTCGTCCCTGCCTCCTTGCTCCTTCCACCATTCCCTGCAGGACTGTCTTTGACAGGCTGTTATGCCTTGTTGTGTGGCCAAACCATTTCAGTTTCCTCCGTTTGACTGTATCTAGCAATGGTTCTTGTTTGCCAGCCAGTGCCTCGATCTGCTGCCAGACGTAGTCATTGGTTTTATGGTCTCTGTAGGTGATGTTCAGGATCCGCCTGAGGATTTAAGACTGATAAGCCATCCAAGCAAAGTTATGCTACGCATTGCCTTGAACAGACTGAAACCACAAGCAGAAGAAATCCTATCAGAAGAACAGGCAGGATTCAGACCAGGTCGAAGCACTGTCGAACAGATCTTCAACATCAGAATGCTCATAGAGAAGCATCTCCAACATCAACTACAGCTCTACAACAACTTCATTGACTTCAAGAAGGCCTTCGACCGAGTGTGGCAAGAAGCTCTGTGGCAAGTCATGAGAGATTATAACTTCGACGAGGACCTGATTCAAGTCATCCAGGCGCTGTATGACAGCTCCCACAGTGCAGTCCTCATGGGTGGAGAAATCGGGGAGTTCTTCCGGACTTCAGTTGGAGTTCGACAAGGCTGCCCGCTATCCCCCGTTCTTTTCAACGTGTTCCTGGAGAACATCATGCAGGAGGCCCTCCTTGACTTCAAGACCACAATCACAATAGGAGGAAGGCCAGTCTGCAATCTTCGATTCGCAGACGATATTGATCTCATGGGCCGCAGTGAAGAAGAACTCCAGGATCTCACCACCAGACTGGAAACATCAGCCAATGCCCTCGGTATTGAGATCAGCACGGAAAAGAGCAAGATCCTAGTGAACAGTACCACACCGACCACTGCCACCAGCATCAAGATGAGTGGCGAGACACTAGAGGAGGTGGAAACTTTTAAGTACCTTGGAGCAGTCATCACCAAAGAAGGTACGAGCACACAAGAGGTGAAGATCAGACTTGCTGTGGCACTCTCCTCCATGACTAAGCTGGCGAAAGTGTGGAGAAACCACATCAGAACCCACACTAAGGTCAGACTCTACAAGGCACTCGTCACATCCATTGCCTTGTACAGCTGTGAAGCTTGGACACTTACTGCCGATTTAGAACGTCGCATTCAAGCCTTTGAGATGAAATATATAGCACTATCTCCTAAATGTTTGAAAAACTCACCTAGCAATCCATCTGGCCCTGCTTCTTTACCATTCTTCAACTTTCTTATCACTAAAACTACTTCCTGTTTAGTAATATCTTGATCTGGACAAGACACAGTTTCATTGTCTTGTGACAATCCATTTGCTTCAACTTTAACCTCTACATTCGATTCTTTATCTAATATTTGCTTGAAATGTTTATGCCACTGATCTAATGTGATGCTGCTCTGAATATATGTTCTTTTCATTAATACTAATCTTACATTCCTCCAGAACTCTTCTTGATTTTTGACTGAATCAATTACTTGCTTAAATAATGAGTCATGAAAAGACCTTTTCTTTTGATGCAACATATTTTCATATTCTCGTCTTTTTAAACAATATGCGTGACGATCACCATTATCCAAAGTTTTTCTATATTTCCTCAATAAATTTCTCACGTTTTTCCTAGCAGCTCTACATTCTGAGTGAAACCATTTGTTTTGTGACTTGTTCTTTTTAACAGAAAATTGCTGATTCATGCAATCAGCCGCATCTTTTACAACATCATTAAACATTTCTATCGTTTCATTTACATTGACACTAACTATATATGTAGCTTTAAATAACTGTAGGTGTGCACTGTCTGAATTTATCAAGTTAACAAAAGCAGATGCAAACTATATGTTCCATACAAATATTTCTATATGTTCACAGCTGTTCTGATGCTTTCTATTGTACATGTTTATATCTTTTACATTCATATGGAATTCCAAGGGCATGTGATCAGACTCTACTCTATCACTCACAATAATTGTACACATTGAATATATATAGTCAAACAAACCATAAGATGCAACAAAATAATCGATGACACTGTTTCCAGAATCACTTATATACGTGAAATGTTCTTCAGTGTCACCATAACAAACACCATTCAAAAGAAATAGTTCAAAAGTAACACACATGTTTAACAAACTTTTCCGATACAAATTTAACACTGTATCTTGAGAGCATCTTTTTAACTTTCACTTCGCTACACTTATTAAACACTGAGAACTGTTGAAAATCCTCAGTGAAACATGGGAAATGTCGACTGTTCTTCCATTGAAGTCACCACACATCAGAATTGAAACGTCACCTAATGACTGACAAGTTCTACTAAACAATCCTCAATTTGGTTAATACCATTATCTATATGGTACACAGAATAGTATGGTGAACTGTTGGGAGGAACATAGGCACATACATATAACACACTATTTTCCAAGTAAAACAAATCTTTGTCTATAAGGAATACCAACACATTATCATAACTCACATCCATCACTCTGACATACTTCACAAGAGTCTTTCTTATCATACAGATCACTTCTCCAGATCGTCTACCATGCTCAGTAAACTTCAGCGCAGGTTTAACATAAACAGCATGGTCATAAAACAACATCGAATGAAATTCCTCAAGAAACGTCTCCACGAGACAAACAAAATCAAAAGAAGAAACATATTCAACAAAGTCAGGAGCAGACAATTTAGAGAGTACACCGCTAACATTCCAATGAAGGAAAGAGCTGTGTCTTTTAGAGTTAGAACCATTCTCTGTATTGGTTTGGGGATCAACATCATCATTGCCGGCATTTGGAACATCACAACAGCCATGCCCATCTTTATTACCACAATCACCCTCAGACACATTCTCTTCACCACACAAGAGTGCACTTGCACTCGAACATATTTCTTCACAACAAGCCGGCACACCTGTGCACTCTGAACAGAAATATCCTGCGTGTTTTTTTTAACTTGATTTGCACGTGGGGTATTCAAGCTGCTTGACACTCTCTCTACTCGGTGTCGTACTCACACTGTCTATCCCTGTATTTTTTACCCACCCATCCCTCCGGAGAAAAACAATGCCTCTGCTTCTTGCTAGGCCGGCCGTATCCCTATGGTCTCTCTACTACTGTGCTCTCATCGTCACTCAGAAAGAACTTTTTGCCATCGATCAGTAGATGGTCATAGACCATTGTGACCTGTGTCTTTTGGTCTTTGGCAGCTTTCAGATGAGGAACTAGTTTCTTTCTGAGGGTTCGAATCCTCTGGGAACAGTCTTCCCCAATCAAAGTGTTGGTGCCCTTCAACTTCCACTTAGCTTTCAGGATCTTCACCTTTCGTTAATAGAAGGTGCACTTAGCAATTACATCGAAGATCACTGGAAAAAAATTACAGTGAGGGCCAATCCTACCACTACACAAGCCGAGTTTCTGGCTTCAATGTCGGAAACAGTAGTTCAGCCATTCTTCTAGCTCTACGTGACATGAAGAAGATGAAAGTGGCCACAAAGCAGCCACAGCGGGCACGGAGGTCCAGTGGTACAGCTGGCATGGTACTAAAGCTACCTGGTGCCTAACTTTCAAGTTGACTGCTAGCTTCTGGTACATGTACTACTTCAAAATATAAGTAAATAACACGTCTAACTCTCTTGAGTGCACGTGAGCTCTACCAGACAGATAGGCAGAGACAGAGAGAGACAGACCGCCCCCCCCCCCCCACACACACACACAAACACGCACGCACGCACACAGACACAACACACAAACACACAAACACACACACACACACACACACACCCCACACACACACTCACACACACACTCACACATACACACACTCACACATACACACACTCACACACACAACTCACACACACACGTTAATCCTATCCCGCTTTTCGTAAGAGTAGGCCATTGTGTGCCGGTGGGAAAAGACGACAGAATTTACAAAACAGCATACATACGGTGACTGGATGTAAAAAAGCAAATAAATGCTTATTCCATTATCCTCGATATAAAAGAACACTATACAATACAATACAATACACAAACACACACACACACTCACTCACTCACACACACAAACACATAATAATAGTAATAACAATAATAATAATAATAATAATAATAATAATAATAATAATAATAATAATAATAATGTATGCAATTTATATAGGGATGAATTTTGTAAAGCAACAAATCAAAGCGCTCAAATGACTTTTTTAAAATAAAAATTCTGATTTTATAGGCACGCACACGCACGCACACACACACACACACACACACAAAACACGCACACAAACACGCACACATACATACACACACACACACATGCACAAAACACACACACTCTCAAAGACACACACACATACAAACACGCACATAAACACACACACACACACACACACACACACACACACACACACACACACACACACACGCACACACGCACTCGCACAAGCACGCGCACACACGCACACACAGACATACAGACACACACACACACACACACACACCACACAGACGCAAACACACACACACACACACACACACACACACACGCACACACACAAACATACACGCACACACACACACACACACACACACGCACACGCACCTCTCAGCTCCAGCTGGCTAAGGAAAAAAGTTGCACTCTTATGAATCAAAATATAATCTGTTCACAGAGGGTAAAGAAGTATATTTTAGTATGCAATATTTTGGGCAATGGAAAGAGACGGTGCCCCTTATATACATGTTTGTGTGTATAGTTTTGAAAAGATGACAAGGGCACGTAAAGGACGTATTCTTGAATACAGCTGTGAAAACGTCAGCGTGTACGGCAGATTTCAATTTTGCCATCACACACCATGTATTTATGTATATATTCTTTTATATCGAGGATAATGGAATA
Organism: Rapana venosa; assembly: GCA_028751875.1. Classification (NCBI taxonomy): domain Eukaryota; kingdom Metazoa; phylum Mollusca; class Gastropoda; order Neogastropoda; family Muricidae; genus Rapana; species Rapana venosa. The sequence continues at coordinate 37,582,538 of CM054167.1, read as the reverse complement.
AGCACTCATGGGCATTTTTACATCCAGTCCCCGTGTGTATGCGGTTTTGTAAATTCTGTCATCTGCTCCCACCGGCACACAATGGCCTACTCTTACGAAAAGCGGAACAGGATTTAACGTGTGCGCAAGATGTTCTGCGTGCGTTCGCACACGGGGCCTCAGTTTATAGTCTCATCCGAAGGAGCACTGTATTGACTATGAGATGTATACTTATTAATTTTTGGCCTTTTTTGTTGTTGTTGACATTTACAGTCTAATACAGTCTAATAGAAGTCTGCCTTCTTTCTCAAAATTGCCAGAAAAAAATGCAATATCTTCCAATTCTGCCTAAAAACAAGCAGGACAATCGTTTACCCCGTTCTGTCCCATGCATGCCCCTGTCCTCACGACAACAGAGCATCCTGCAGCAGGGCTGGCTGTCTGCAGTCAGCTGTTTCAACCTGTCCTCTGTCACCTGCCTCAGTCTTCTGTCACCTGCCTCAGTCTTCTGTCACCTGCACACTGCCTCAGTCTTCTGTCACCTGCCTCAGTCTCTGTCACCTGCCTCAGTCCTCTGTCACCTGCTCACTGCCTCAGTCCTCTGTCACCTGCACACTGCCTCAGTCCTCTGTCACCTGCACACTGCCTCAGTCCTCTGTCAGCTGAAGTTGCACACTGCCTCAGTCCTCTGTCACTGACACACTGCCTCAGTCCTCTGTCACCTGCACACTGCCTCAGTCCTCTGTCACCTGCACACTGCCTCAGTCCTCTGTCACCTGCACACTGCCTCAGTCCTCTGTCACCTGCACACTGCCTCAGTCCTCTGTCACCTGCACACTGCCTCAGTCTCTGTCACCTGCAACATGCCATCAGTCTCTGTCACCATGCATACATGCCCAGTTTCTGTACCTGCACCTGCCATCATACTCTGGTTCAGTGATTGTATGGTCCTATTTCAAACTGTGAATCAGGCAACAACCAAATGTGAGGATTGTTAGCTTACATAGATAATGTCAACAGAGTTTTCACACAAACGAGGCATTTAAAAAATGCACCATTTACATACCATTCAATCTGAAAAATATACACGAATATTGAGAGATTTATGACGAATGAAATTTTGGTATGGTCTTATTAGTAAGATGGAAGAAAAGTGGAATCTGAGCAGCAAACAAGAGATTCAAATCAAAGAATAATCAGAACTAAGCTCTACAAAATTGAGTAAGTCAGACAGAGAATTCTTAGGCCACAGTACACGGAGTTTCCGGGAAGGAGGAGAATTAATTCAGGTGTGTAAGGTACCATAATACAAACAAGCAAAACCAACAACGATTCATGAGAATTATGACCGCAATGATCAAGTCTTGGACTATGTACTTGATATAATGCTACCAGAGTGCGTGAATACTGTTAGCAGCATATATCAAAGTCGATATAAATCAAAATGTAATATGTCAACTCAGGTTCATAGAAACAATATTTGTAGACATGTCATGTATCATTTAAGTCACATTATGACACAATTTCTTCCTTCTATCAATGGAATATTTATCTGGATAGATAATGTCAGTGTTCTCTATTTAATGTTTTGAGTAGCTCTGATAGAAAATCTGTACATTTAATTAAAATCTTATCCCTTAGATCTGAGTATATTACAATTTAAACAAAAAGTGGGCTTCGTTTTCTAATTTTGTTTTACAAAAAGGACAAAGTTTTTTCTTGCTCATTAGCACTGTATCTGCGAACATTGTTATTAAGTGGCAAAAAACTTGACCTACCTTGTGTGAAAATAGTAACTGTAAAACAATATGTAACTATTGAGTTAATGTAGTTTTCTTTCCAAACATTGTTTTTAATGATATGTAGTTTTCATATCTCTCTGTATCTCTTATGGAACCATACCACACTTGGATAAACATATCGATTAATCTCCGCTTCAAAACATGCAAAAATGCTTTTACATCACAAACACCTTGTAACCATACAATATTGAATCGAGTTTCACATAAAAATTATTTTTGACATCCAACATTCTTTTCCATGTATACCAATTTCCCAGGTAAGCACTGTATGGCAATCTGTTTGGACTCAGTTGTAGAAGCTTAAACCAGTATCTGATTACATTTGTATAAGAATTAACATAAAGCGGATATCTACCCAGTTCGCCACATACCATTTTATTTGGTGTTCTTATCGGTAACTCCTAAAAATCTCTTGCCTGCCATCAAGTGAACTTTTTGCAATATGGGCCATTTTACTTAATCCCCAGATTTCCGAAGCGTATTGGCTGAATTTTAACATAAAAATCCTTGAAAACTGTGCTTGAGTTCATCTCTTTATACCTCTATGGAATGCTTTGTTTAACTGAATGACTGCTTTTCCCCCTTCAGTTGCTAATTTTTCAGTGCCCAACTTTGTGCTAAACTTTGTCATAAAAGTAAAGCCTAAGTAGCAATATTCATTAACTCCACTCAGTCCCATGTCCCAAAGGACGTAGGGGGGACATGAGAGAAGACGCAACAGAGATCTTTTTCCATGCTTCACGATCCTGTGTGGCTAGTAGAAGGTGTTGCAGGGGTTTGGCGGTCCAACCGAAGTCTTCATTAACTACATACAGCTTAACACCCTTATAAAACCATTGTTCATGTTTTGCAAGTAATCCCCCTTTTTAAAGACCAGTATCTTAGTTTTGTCAAACTGCATGTTATTGCAATAAGCTTGCAGAATATTCACTTGCTGTTGCAACCCAAATGCTGTCGCTGAAAGTAGAGCTACGACATCTGCAAACAATAAGATAAATAGTTTTAAAAAATATCAGGTAACATTTGAATTCCATGCCTGCCATTTTCATTCATTTGATTAGCTAATTGGTTAATGTAAATAATGTAGGGCTTAATACGCAGCCTTGTCTCACGCATATTGGGCACTCAAAAAACTCTGATATTATTTACTTCTTCATCAAAGACATACACATAGCTGATAGTGCAGCAAAATACCTACCTCTTATTCCTTGGCTTTTGATGCATTCAAGAAGTTTGTCATGTCTGACACTATCGAACGCTTTCTTGAAGTCAACAAAAGCAACTATAACTTTTTGCCTTTTTTGACATAAATTTTTGTACAATGGCATAGATTGAAAATCTGGTCAATAGTATGAAATTTCTTCCGAAAACTGTTGATTTTTAAATCTGAGTACATCTTGATTTACTTGATATAACATTTTGAAAATAGCTTAGCATAAACGCCCCTGTAATTGTCTAAATTATCTTATCACCTTTCTTACAAATCGGGATACAGCCTTGACCAACATGAGGTTATACCTTACTAAATGATATGTGTGAAAGCTAAAGATATGTTACCTCTTGCTGCTTTAACATTTCGCAGTATCAGTCGATTCACTGGTTTACACTTCAATTTATCTAGCTTTACTTACTTCTTCTTCAATTTTTTTGTTTATTTCATGTTCGTCTTCGAATAAATGGATATCTTTATGTGCATACAGTGTCATTGCTTTGGAACACATTTTTTTAATGGTTTACACAGTTTGGTCTTTATATTATTTGTAAGTTTCTCTTTATTATTATAGCCTATACTTCTAAGCTGTTACCAGAAACACGCAGCGAGATACTCTATTTTTTTGCTTTCTGAACGCTTGCCGTTTGGATTTTTTAAATAACTTTTTGTACTTTTATCGTGCTGTGATATTTCTTGTTTTTCTAAAAGCATTCAAGGCTGTTCTCGTTTCCTTTCTAACTTGATGACACTCGGCATCAAGTCCCACAGGTCACGGTGGTTTTAATGTCTGATTTATAAAGAATAATGAACTATTTAATCACCATACAGAGAGAAATACAAAATGCCTCCAACCAGCTGGTACACATTGTTCACACCCATACAGGGAACGACAGCAGAGTTGGATTTCTACTTATAACTATATACAGATTAAAGCTGTATTGTGTTGCACAGATTTATTCTGAGATTAACAGTTTACCAGGTGACAGCCCCATATGGTGTGTGTGGCGGGCGAGACTATGAAAGGATTGAATTGGAGTGAGATTGACAGAGAGAGGGAGACAGACAGACAGACAGACGGACGGACATATGGACAGACAGACAGACAACAGACAGACAGACAGACAGTCGGACAGAGAGAGACGAGAGACAGACAGAGACAGAAAAACACAGATATACAGAGGACATACAGACAGACAGACGGACGGACAGACAGACAGACAGACAGACAGACGGACGGACGGACGGACGGACAGACAGGCAGACAGGCAACAAGACAGACAGACGGACAGACAACCAGACAGAGACAGAGACAAACAGAGAAAGCCAGACAGTCAGACAGAGACAGACAGACATAGCGCTTGTAGCGCTGAGTTAAATATTGCTTCTAATATCACAGGAAACCAAGTGCTATTTTCATGTGAAATACGTTGAAAACCAGCAAACTTTCCAACACACACACACAAAAACACACACATACGCATGCACGCATGCAAGCAAGCACGCACGCACACATACACATGCACGCACGCACACAGGCGCATGAACGTGCATACACACACACACGCGAGCGAGTGCACGCACGCACCACCCCCCCCCCACACACACACGCACGCGCACACACATACACACTCACGCATGCACGTGCATACACCCCTCCGACACACACACACCACACATACACACACGCATGGACGCACTCATGCACGAGCATACACACACATGCATGCATCTGCACACACACACACACACACACACACACACACACACACACACACACACACACACACACACACACACACACACCACACACACGAACGCAGGGACGCACGCACGAGCATACACACACGCATGCACCTGCGCACACATATACGCACGCACGCGCGCACATGCACACATACACACACACGTGCGCGCGCATGTTCGGGGTTATCCAAGCAAGAATCGAACTGCGTCCACTATTACATACATGTAGTCTTTACCGGTCAGCAGGGGATCAGACCTTTATCTTGTTGTTCCTCATGGGTCATCAGTTTTGTGTTCTTCTTCACCAAACAAAACAAGCCAGCGGCACATCCGTTTCACAAACATTTCCTCTGCAATATATATCAGTTAGTTCAGCCACATAGTCCTTGATGATATCCGTGCCTGCACTTTTGCCAGAGGATCGTCACAGTCCGAAGTTTCCATTATAAATATGTCACCAAGCATGGGTTCGGTTATTTCTCTCATTGAAAGCACTTGGCAAATGACAGATTTCACGTGCGCCTTCTTTCAACAGTGTGTTCTTGACAGAAGGGGTGTGTCAATGTGTGAAGCAACACAGCTCAAATAAACATTCTTAGTGTTCTTGTGTCGTGACAATTTCACTTGTCTCAATTTCTTCTTGCCTCTTTGCGTCATTCTCTCTTATGTCCTACTTCTGTCTCTGTCAGTCTGATGTGGTGGCTTCTTATAGAAGCTGTTGAAAACCACAGGGGTATGCTGTTGTGAGCTGGGTTGGCTTTCAGTCCTAGCAGGACTAACAGTGATTTTCCAGTAAGTGGGGTGATTTTCTTGGAGCAAGGTCATCCAAAGTGACTTTCAACGCTGTTGGTAGACAGACAACGGTCATCATGTTGGATGGAAAGGTATCTTTTAATTACTTCAGAGCAAAATGATCTCCTGCCTACCTTCTGTCACAGAGAGAGAGAGAGAAGACAGACAGACAGACAGACAGACAGAGACACAGAGACAGAGAACAGAGACAGACAGACACAGACAGAGAGCGACAAAGACAGAGAGAGACAGAGACACACAGAGAAATACAGAGAGAGAGAGGGAGAGAGAGAGAGACCGAGAGAGAGAGGAGAGAGAGAATTAGAACAGTTTATTGTGCTAAGCTTATTAGCCCGATTCTGAAGGAGACAGTGGTGGAAATTGGGGGGGGGGGGGGGGGGGGTCACAAAACATATTTTAGATACCATGAAGAGCGTAACAAGAGCCCAAAATAAATGTCATGGCATGGGCTCCATATCATGGTCTTTGATATATTCAACTGCATGATGCCATGCATTTGAATGTGGTAATTTTCACACTGCTGGGTGTTTGTGCGAGAGTCAACACATCAGTCACCACACATCTCTATAACTTTGCACGTCTGTGTTATATTTTTCTTGTGTCACAGACTAATATCCCCTATTTTCTCTATTTTGTTAAGGTATTCTAGGGGGGACGGGATAGCTCAGTGGTCAGAGCACTTGCTTTCCCCCAGCCAAGTTAAGCAGCATCGAGCGTGGTTACCAGTTGGATGGGTGACCGTTTGCGCGCCTTGGCTTCAGTACAGTTCCCCCAGTTCACCCAGCTGTAAATGGGTACCTGCCCTCTTTAGGGTCAGGGAAGGTAAAGCAGCGAGGGAGAGGAGATGGGCGCCGCCCTCAATATGCTGGCCCTAGAGAAGTGAGGTCTCTGACGCCTCGCTCCCCTACGACCTTATAGGTTATGGGACTCCTTTACCTTTTTACCTTTTCTAACATATTGTGAATTCTGTCTGTTTTACTACAATCATTCACATCTTCAACATATTGTGCATAATCTCTCTAACACTCACTTTATTCTGCCTCTCTGTCATACTGTTGCATATCAGTTCCATGTTTATTTCCACAGGAAGGGCACCATACATAAACATACTGGTGGAAGAATTATTGGGTCTCCAACAGCAATACATAAACAAGGCGAAGTAGGTAGAAATAAACCCAAGGGTGAAGAAGCCTGTTGTCTTTTTCTTGCTGGTTTGCACTGTGCAGTTCGATGCGCGTTTTGTGTCGGTTTACCTGGGAAGGACACTTTCGTCCAAACGCTGCAGTAGAGAGATGGGTATGGCCATTAGCTGTGTATTGTATGTTTGTCCGTCGTGTCCCACGATGACCTCCAAAACAGCAGAGGAGGCAGCTGCTGTTTTCGAAACTGGGCAGAAGATTGATTATAGTGGAGATGCCTTGCCCACAGCACATCCCCTCTCTCTCAGCCAAGTGGGCATAAGGACAGTCAGCGTTGGAGATGCTCTCCAAAGGCCAATCAGCCCCCAGGGCTGCAGCACATAAGGACTGTGCGAGTCAAGCTTCCTAGTCAGAGAGTCATAGTCGATCACTAAAGACTAAGCTGTAAAGTGGAGTTCCATGAGTGAAAAAGCCACTGGTCATACAGCCTCTCGCCTTGCTGTTGTTGCCCCCAGCGTCAATGGTTTAATCAAGAACTGTGATAAAGCCCAGGCGCTGTACTTGACAGGCAAAAGATAACAGCAGTCTGATTTCCTTACCTTTAACTTTAAAGAACGTTTGATCTTTTAGCGCTGAATCGCCTCTAGCATCAGAGGAAGTCCTTTTACTGGTATTTTGATGTCAAACACCTTGAGAAACAGAAAACCTTTGACGGCAGACCTCTTGCTGGCAGTCATGCAAGGGAAGCCGCAAGTGAGTGAGAGAGAGAGAGAGAGAGAGAGAGAGAGAGAGAGAGAGAGAGAGAGAGAGAGAGAGAGAGAGACTCGAAACTCGAATTTTAATTGTCAAAGGCCAACAGCCCCCATACAATAGGGGTGAACATAAGATGAATAGAAAGGATGCAAATGAGTACAAATCACGAATAGTTAAGTTTCAGCAAAACTTCAAAGCCTTTACATTAAAAATGTCAAATTCATTTGCTTTCGCATGTATAGGCACCACTCACATGCACTCTCGTGCACACCTACATACATGTACGCACACATACACACACATGCGCGGGTGCGCGCACACACACACACACAGACAGAGACAGACACACACACGTACACACATACACACACACATACACATCATGTAATATCTGAGTGAACAGTCGTAAAATCCAAGCTACAACAACAGACATACAAATAGAAACAGGTAGACAAAGAAGGTTAAGGACAATGACAATTTATTGAACATACACCAAGGCTTATGTGAGTACTTTAATACTTATGAGCAAAAATAGGCTGCAGCTCAACAATCTTTCGTCAGATAGTTCAACATTGGATGCAAAGCAGGCAATATGGAAGGTCGATTAGGACCAGCGAAGATGATGAAGTAGATGAGCATTTCATCAGGTGAGATTGACGGATCGGGCCAAGCAAATCTCTGCATTCATAACTTTGTTTGGACTGTACCAGTTTGAATGGATGGCTGTGGGATTGTAGAATAGCCCACACACATTCCAAAGACTGATGGAGAATGTTTTCACTGATATCAACCTTAGTGAACTGATCATCTGCATGAGTGATCTCTTGACATATGGTCGAACACTTGAGCTTGAGGAGAGAACGATCCAAGCCTTAGAGAAGTGGGAAGGCTCAAGTCAAAATTGGACCCAGAAAAGTGTATCTTTAGCACTTCCACCGTGAAACACCTCGGGTACATCATCTCAGGGGAGGGAATAAAGTCAGAACCGGAGAAATTGGAAACCAATGACATTCAGGGAAGTACAGCAGTTTTGTGGCTTTGCGGGATACTGAAGAGGGTTCATACCAAACTTGGCAAACCCCTCAATGACCTCACTGTAGGCTACTGCCCACATGTGGAGGAATGAAGACCAGCAGGAAGCGTTTTATCAGCTGATAGAGGCGCTGACGTCAGAACCAGTGACTGCCATTGCCCCTAGAGGTCAACCATTCAAACTGTTAGTATAGTAAATAAAACTGGCTTGATAATTAATTGTCTCCCATCTTACAAATATAAGCTTTCCAGGAAGGCCTTAGAAACAATGTATAAATCCTTTATTCTACCTATATTTGACTATGCTGATATCATCTGGGATGCTGCACAAACTAACAGACCAACCTTTTGGAAAATTTACATTTGGATGCTCTGCGCTGGTACCAATCGCGGAACAAGCCACCAAAAACCTTACAGAACTGGATTCTGTGCACTGCAGAGAAGAGGACGGCATAAAATAATAATGTACTTGAAAATAGGTGTCCTAGATATCTGTCTAAGTTATACCACCACTAGTATTAACTGTTAATCCATACCATAGATGCAGACCCATGGATCGACTTGTTTAAGCCCACCATGCACAGTGTCTTTCTTCCCCTCAACAACAACTGTGGAACAGTCTCCCTCAGTGTATTTAGCGGACCAGGTCTCTAGGTCAGCTAAAACGTCATCTGTCCTCTACTGACGCTTCAGTGCCACCTTACTATTACCGTGGTAACAGAAGAGAGCAAATAATCCATTGTCGCTTAAGGCTTGGCATGAGTGATCTTTATTATGACTTGTTCGATCGTCATCTGACCAATGATGTTTCATGTGCCTGTACTTACCCTCAAGAAACAGTCAATTGCAGTAGGCATCCGTCAGTCTTGTAAGATGATGGAGTTGCGCTCCAAGTCGCTGGAATGGCCCATTGGAAAGGCAATCCCGGATACACATGGTTCCAGTGCCGTCTCTGTAGTTGTCAGAACGATGCTGTATACAGCTTATGGTGACCTCAGTTTCAGTTTCACTTCTGTGCCTGTGGGGAGTTTGTGTCAGAATCTTGAGTTGGAGGTTCATGGGGGACGGTCGTTGGAGGGACGTTGTGGTGGTTGCCACCTCGGGTGGGCAACTCAGTCTGGCTCCGCGACTGAGCTAGTACTGTCGTTAGTAGGGGGCTTTGCATGTGGCGTCCTGCGCATGTTAGCTCAGAACAGGCACCACTGAACACAACCAAAGTGACCCAGAAGCTGTGCAGAGGCCCTCTGGCTGGTGGCCCCACGGCGGCCTGATATTGATGGGCTCACTGTGGACTTCCGACCCTGGGGATGAAATATAACAAATCTGGGTATGGCTGTGGCGGGAAGATTGGGATGAGCGGCGTGGGAACAGCGGGACGGGGACATCACAGAAGAGGAGTCAGCAAAAACAAAAATCTAATGAGGAGCTAAGCGTGGTGACTCATGTAATCCACACACACACATCCCCCTCCCCCATAATAGTAATAAGGATACCACAAGCAGTGGCAATACAAACGACAGCTCTCAAATTCGCTATTACATTAGCTACAACAAAATCTCTGTCGACTTGTCTAACTCTCTGTCTGTCTGTCTGTCTGTCTGTCTGTCTGTCTGTCTGTCGGTCTGTTGACAATGAAGATGTCATGATGCAGTGCCACACCAACAATACTCCTTGTGACACTGACAGAGAAGAACATGTGGCAGAGAATGGCAAAAGAGTCAAACCAGTGATGGTGATTATGATAATGATGATGATAATGTTAATAAAAATAAAATAAATGATGTGTTATTGAGTGTATAACTTATTTCTTATTAATTGACGGTCTGAATGTCTGTTGAGAAAGAAGCATGTATGGAATAAAATTGTGAAGAGGTGTAGGAAGACTGCGGGCATGCTGCCAAAAAACAATGACATGTAAATGTTCGGGTAGAGGTGCCGGGGTCTGTCAGTATAAAAGCATCTACACCTGGAACGTCTGTGCTAGGAACTGTCTTTTTCTATCCCTCTGTTTGTTGTGCCTTGGTCTTTTTTCCAGGTCACCTCCTTGTCTTTTCTCTGCCTTCTTAGGTCCATTCTCCTGCATTTTGCCCCAGAAAGAAACGTTGCTGTCTGACGCCTGTATGTCGCCTCCTAGTTTTTGAGAAGGTACCATGGTTTTAGGGTAAGCATAACCCCTACCTCCTGGGTGTAAGCCACCCAGGGTTTTATGGTAGGCACAACCCGCTCCCATACCTCCTGGGTGTACAGCCACCCAGGGTTTTATGGCAGGCATAACCCGCTTCCATACCTCCTGGGTGTACAGCCACCCAGGGTTTTATGGCAGGCATAACCCGCTCCCATACCTCCTGGGTGTACAGCCACCCATAGTGTCTGGAAACATACACACACCACTGGAGCTATCGGTAAAGGAAAAAAAGGCCTGTTACTTCACAGTGCAACTGCCTAAATTTGCACTCTTCTGCCAATACCTTTTAACCACGGTGCTTATACTACTACTACTACTTACTACTACTACTACTTACTACTACTACTACTACTACTACTAACTGTTACTACTACTACTACTACTACTACTTATAATAATAATAATAATAATAATAATAACAATGAACAAGTCTCAAGAATATGTCATTCTGAAACTTTGTTGCAGTATCTCAAATTGACAGTAACACTGAAATTGAGTCACAAGAGAGAGAGGAGAGAGAGTAGAGAGAGAGAGAGAGAGAGAGAGAGAAGAGAGAGAGAGAGAGAGAGAGAGAGAGAGAGAGAGAGAGAGAGAGAGAGAGTATCACCAGAATATCTGCCCTAAGCATATCAATCTGTCTCATGATGTGTCTAGAGTTGATGTGTCAAAAACTACAGATCAGCAGCCTACCATAGATTTATGAAATAGCATCCCACTCCCCTTTTGAATGCAATCTCACAAATTATTACATAACAGCACGCCTTTGACATTGTGGACCTTCCATCCCCACCCCCACCCATTGAATGCACCTTGGTGGGACTCTGTATAAGTATGTGCCTGTGCATGTGGACTCTGCAATATACCTTGATAAATCAGAAGTGGAACAGAGAGAGAGATGGGGGTGGGGTGATCCTAAACAAATAAGCCCACAAGGGATCTTACGTGGGACAATTAGGGTCATGAAGTTTTGATTTCACACACACACACACACACACCACACACACACACACACACACACACACACACACACACACACACACACACACTACACTACACTACACTACACTACATACACACACACACACACACTACACTACACTACACTACACTACACTACACTACACTACACTACACACACACACACACACACACACACTACACACACACACACACACAAACACACCATACACACACACACACACAATATCAAGATGGTGGAGAATGCCTGGAGCTAATCTTTAACTGCCAGGGTATTACGCCAAAAACACAAACATGACAAGAACAAGCAGTATGGGCGGCATCTACAAATGCCCACAAACAGCATGTGTGAAGTCTGCCAACAAGGAGAGCAAGCCGACCGTCAGGGCTACAGAGAAGGAAAACAACGTGACCCACATCGCCTGTGGAAACGGATGCCAAACCACAGATCTAGATCTACTGCCTAAAGCAGACAGTTCAAGATCAATGGCGTTGCAGTAAAATGGATCCCGCTATTTTGTGGTGACGCGCGATTTTGGCTATATTTGAAAAATTCGGCAGATTTACAAAACATAATAAAGACATACAAATTATACATAATTTAAAAGTTTATTATGTCTACTTTTGAGATTGTTTGACAGTTTTTCTATAATTGACTGTAATTATTTTTTTTACACATTTTCAAAATATGTCACTGAATGAAAAATAAACAGTTTTGAAAACTAGGGCTGCTTATTTTATATGGCTTGAACTGTTCATCAACTATTCCCCTTGAAACAATTTGATTGATTATTCCTTGCTTTTGGGTATAGGGCAGTTTCCCTGTCTCAAAGGATTCTATAAACGAGTTTGTCAAAGCTTTGGCTATTTTATTTCAAAAGAACTTAATTTTTTTGTTTGTTATTCCATCATATTCATGAGCTGAACCATTTTTCATCTTTTTTAAAGCGTTTGTTGTTTCTTCCACTGGCATGTTACCTTCACACACAGTGGCCTCGGTTTCATCCAAACATGTACAAGTTTCGTTACTTAGAAACGCGTCTGTTGCTGTGCTTCTGGTGATTTACTATACAGTTGGTGGTTTTTTTTAAATGGGCTGCTTGCTCTTCCAAAATCTGACCCTAGTCTGTGATGACCTCTACCGTGTCTTTACATAGTCTTGTGATGGTTCTCTTTTTTCCTCTAGATTTTTCTAAATTACAAAAGTATTTACTGTTGCCTTCCCCTTCTTCTGTCCACTTTATTCTTGCTCTTACTTGTGCCCCTTTGACTGGCTGCTTGCAGAGGTTCTAATTTCTGTTTAAGTTGTATATACTTAATCCTGTGTTTATTGTGTTATTAAATGCCTGAGCTTCCAGGTGACGGTGTGGATTACCCGAGATGATGTCAAGTTCATTACCAAGGACACAGTTTAAGTCCCCCATTAGAACAAGGTTATGTTCACTATAATCACTAGGTATTTGTTGTAGGTTTTTAAGGAATGATAATTTTTCCGTAGAGTTATTAGGAGCGTATATGTTTGCCAAA
>CM054167.1:37529374-37564374 GCA_028751875.1 Rapana venosa | reverse complement strand
ATGGTGAGCCCGGATTGACCCTGCCTATATTATTTTTAACTCTTACCTTCTTAAGTTATATTCTTATGCACTGACTAACTGGATGGGATAGAGATTGTTGTCGATTTGACCAACTATTATTGGGAACGCAAACGCGAGCGTCTCCTTGATGTGGAGTAGAAACCAGAAGTCTCCGATTGAGAAGTTATAAGTAGTTACCTGCACTTGTTTTCCTCCACTGTTATTTCTGCGTTCATACTTTGCCGTCAAGAGAGGAACTGCATCGTTTGTAGATCCAAGTGAGGGCTATTTTTTTTTACCAATTTCTCTTGCCTGTGCCTGCACTGTAAGTGTAGGGCAATGTTTGGGTTATTATCTGGCTTAGAATGACCACTTGGCTGCATACAAACCTATGACCTCCCTTGAGTCCTTTTAGTAGGATCCCTAAACATAAGGCACAAAGATTCACTGGGTGTTTCTTTTCTCTATTTATTTTTCGTTTGGCAACATATATTTTAAGCATACTTTTTTCCCCTATTTACCATCTACTAAAGTGGTGAATTTGACAAGCACATCAATGGCATAGGCTTCCTTGTCAACAAGAACATCAAAAACTCAGTGCTCAGTACTGCACAGTAACCAGTTGACTTAAAACCATCCGCCTCAGAGAAGCCCCTTTCAACCATGATGGTGGTAAAGCTTACACGCCAACATCAGATGATGATGATGAAGTAGTGGAGGAATTTTACGTGCAACTCCAGGGCATCATCAATAAAGTTAACAAGAAAGACATCCTGATCATTCAGGGAGACTGGAATGCTAATGTGGGCACTGGAGCACTGAAAAACGAGCAAATTCTGTGGACTGGAATTTGCCAGCTACAACAATATAGTGTTTGCAAACACCCTTGGGGAGTACAAGAATCCTGATGGTGGACATGGCATGCATCCACTGGAACCCATCACAACCAAATCAACTATATACTCATACAAGACTGGTTCAGATCTGGCATCAACAGAGCCAAGACGACAACATTTTTAGGTGCAGACGTTGACAGTGACCACGCCCTGGCGCTCCTGAACTTCAGAACTCAGGTGAAAAAGATCAGCAAGCCAAAGAACATCAGGCTAAAATTCAACCTAGAAAGGTTGAAGGGCTCTACCATCGCAGAATCCTTCCAAGCAAAGTTAGATGGAAAATGTTCTGCACTGCTTGCACTTTATAAGGATGCAGAGACAACAACCAAAAGCTTCAATGCAGCAATGACAAAAACAGCAAACAAATTACTTGGCAAGCACCGCCAGAAAAAACCCACCAAGCAGCTTTTTTTCTAATCAATTTTGCTAGGGATAACTCTCTTGTTGCCGTGGGTTCTTTTACATGCACTGAATGCATGTTGCATATGGGACCTCGGTTTATCGTATCATCCAAAAGACTAGTCCGCAGACCACCACTGACAGTCTGATGGAAGGGGGAAAAGCTGGGGCACAAACAGGGATGGAACTAGGTTTTCTCGCTTTCTAGGCCTCTTACAGCACTGATCCACTTCTTTACATCACAATCCACATTACTGATGTTGTTGTTCTTAGCATGATTGATTTTGTTATGGCTGTTGTTTATAGCACTGGAATCATTACAGGTGACTGCAGCAAGAGACTATGGACATTCAAAAGAAAGAGAGCCAAACCCGAAAGGACTATGAGGTACTGCATTAACTTGTATTTGATTTTGTTTCATTCTTTGAATGGTATAGTCTGGTGTTGAATTGCACTGCTTAGCACATGTTGTGGTGTGGAGTGTTTTGGAGGGGCGTGTTGTGGCATAGTGTGTTGAATCGTATAGGAGTGGATTGAGTTGGTTTCAGGGGTGTGGTGTGATTTAGTTTAGGTTGGGTTGGCATGGTAAGGTAAGAGCAGTTGAAGTCTCGTTATTCAATCTGTTCGACTGCTGATATTGCAAGGGATGTTAAAGAGGATGACAAAGAAACAGGGGTGACAACTATCAAACATCAGGGGGTGACAACTATCAAACATCAGGGGGTGACAACTATCAAACATCAGGGGTGACAGCTATCATACATAATAATAATAATAATAATAATAATAATATAATAAAAATAAATATATGGAATTTATACAGCGCTGAATCTTGTAAAAAACAAACAAATCGAAGTGCTTGCACTCAATCATTTACAGGCATGCAACTCTCCTTAAACATAATGAACAACATATTTCAAAACCATGCGCGCGCACGTATGCACGCATGCACGCACACACACGCACACACACACACACACACACTCGGAACAACACTTAGAAGGTGAAAGATGCTGTTGAAAATTAGGGACAGATATTTGGGGAAAAGTCTCAGGTACGAAATAAGTGTGTTTTGAGGCTGGATTTGAAGGTATCAAGTGAAGGCTTTTCGCGAAGTGAAAGAGGGAGGTCATTCCAGGTGGATGGACCAGAAACAGAGAAGGAGCGACGGCCAACAGTGGTTTGTTTGAATCTGGGTGTTCAAAAGCACAAAGTATCTGCGGCTGAACGAAGGGAACGAGATGGAGTGTACAGATGAAGACAGTTACAGAGATAATAGGGTGCAGATTTGTGGAGACATTTGAAACAGAGGGTATTGATTTTATACTCCAGTCTTTGAGAGACAGGCAGCCAGTGAAGAGATCGCAGAAGAGGTGTGATGTGTTCAGATTTTTACATCAGGGGATGACAACTATCAAACATCAGGGGTGACAACTATCAAACATCAAGGCCAACAACTATCAAACATCAGGGGTGACAACTATCAAACATCAGGGGTGACAACTATCAAACATCAAGAGTGACAACTATCAAACATCAGGGGTGACAACTATCAAACATCAGGGGTGACAACTATCAAACATTAGGGATGACAACTATCAAATATCAGGGGCTGACAACTATCAAACATCAGGGGTAACAACTATCAAACATCAGGGGTAACAACTATCAAACATCAAGGGTGACAACTATCAAACATCAAGGGTGACAACTATCAAACATCAGGGGTGACAACTATCAAACATCAGGGGCTGACAACTATCAAACATCAAAGGTGACAACTATCAAACATCAGGGGTGACAACTATCAAACATCAAGAGTGACAACTATCAAACATCAGGGGCTGACAACTATCAAACATCAGGGGTGACAACTATCAAACATCAGGGGTGACAACTATCAAACATCAAGAGTGACAACTATCAAACATCAGGGGTGACAACTATCAAACATCAAGAGTGACAACTATCAAACATCAGGGGTGACAACTATCAAACATCAGGGGTGACAACTATCAAACATCAGGGGTGACAACTATCAAACATTAGGGATGACAACTATCAAATATCAGGGGCTGACAACTATCAAACATCAGGGGTAACAACTATCAAACATCAAGAGTGACAACTATCAAACATCAAGGGTGACAACTATCAAACATCAAGAGTGACAACTATCAAACATCAGGGGTGACAACTATCAAACATCAGGGGTGACAACTATCAAACATCAGGGGTGACAACTATCAAACATCAGGGGTAACAACTATCAAACATCAAGAGTGACAACTATCAAACATCAGGGGTGACAACTATCAAACATCAAGAGTGACAACTATCAAACATCAGGGGTGACAACTATCAAACATCAGGGGTGACAAACTATCAAACATCAGGGTAACAACTATCAAACATCAAGAGTGACAACTATCAAACATCAGGGTGACAACTATCAAACATCAAGAGTGACAACTATCAAACATCAGGGGTGACAACTATCAAACATCAGGGGTGACAACTATCAAACATCAGGGGTGACAACTATCAAACATCAGGGGTAACAACTATCAAACATCAAGGGTGACAACTATCAAACATCAAGGGTGACAACTATCAAACATCAGGGGTGACAACTATCAAACATTAGGGATGACAACTATCAAACATCAGGGGTGACAACTATCAAACATCAGGGGGTGACAACTATCAAACATTAGGGGTGACAACTATCAAATATCATGGATGACAACTATCAAATATCAGGGATGACAACTATCATACATCAGGGGTGACAACTATCAAAAGAACAAAGGAGTAGGCAGACAAAATCAAGAAAGAAACAAGCAAGCTCAAAGACAACACGTGTTTTGAATGCATGTGATGGTTAGTATTTCCTCTTCCTTGTCCACGTTATCATGATCATAATAGTAATAATAATGATAATGTCAGATTATATATTAGTATATCATTTTTATTGTACTTTTTTTAAATATTGCTTTTTTTTCTCTGCTTCTCCTCCTAATTCTTTTCATGGCTGCTACTGAACTAGGCGTTATGTCTTTCCTTTACATTGCAGCTTTATTTTTGTGTTAATTTAATTGTTACAGCAATATACTTGAGACTCCACTTTCCCCAAAAGTCCTTCAGATAAGACTATAAACCGATGTCCCGTGTGCGAACGCATGCAGAGCATCTTGCGCACCCGTTAAATCCTGTTCCGCTTTTTGGAACAGTAGGCCATTCTGTGCCGGTGGAAACAGATGACAAAATTTACAAAACCACATACATTTGGGGACTGGATGTAAAAAAGCACACGAGTGCTTATTCCATTATCCTCGATATAAAAGAATAAATAAAATATATTAAAAAATGAATCCTCGAAATAAAAGAATGAATAAAATAAAATATAATAAAATTTCCTCTCGCTCTCTCTCTCTCTCTCTCACTCTCTCTCTCTCTTGCACACACATGCACCTGGCTATTATAAATATATATATATATATATATATATATATATATACATACATACATACATACATATATTGTAACCTCTCTCTATATATAAGCCATCTGTTAACTATAACTATATTTTTATGACTTGAGCTCCAGCAACAGTTTAACTTGATGTTATTACTAAGAAATAGTTGTTTGCATTCAATGCTTATCCCACATAAAGTGGTTTTGACTTTAGAGACTAAAACTCATCAAATCACTCCGTTTCATGCACCATTTCCATTGAAACAATCCAATATGGCCGCCGAAACTAACAGTTTTAATCTTCTGAAGCTTTTCATTGTTAACAGTTTCTGCTTTCAAAGAATTGTTTTGTAACATAAATTTCTTATTATTTACACAGAGGAACTTTCACGTCTTTACGCAGCATCTGATAAGTAAGCTAAATAAAAAAAACTGATTTTTACTTCATGGACTTTCTTGTCTACAGAGGGCTGTGTTTGTGCTAAAGACAATAGAGAATGGGAAAAACTATGGCAACCTGGCCCAGTCAAAAACCAAACAACTTCATATGCTTCACAACTGCATCAAGAGAATTGGTCTGAAGGTAAACTTTTTGTCTGTCTGTCTGGCTGGCTGGTTGGCTGATTCGATGGTTGGCTAGTTAACTGGTCTCTCTTCTCTCTCTCTCTCTCTCTCTCTGGACTGAACTCTGCTCACAGTTGCAGCAATACCTGTTGTTTTCATCATGCCATCAAGAGAATAGAGAATCTTGTAAAAGCTCTGCGCCTCCCCACCCCCTCCCCCGATCCCAGTGTAACAGGAGATAAGAAGGGTTACCCTGACACAAACCTAGAGGGCTGAAGTCAACAGTAACGGGACAGAGAGCCCCTCTTACAAATCAGGACACCATGCACAGTTAACGCATGAAGACACGTACGGCTTCATGCAATTAATGAAGATTTTTGTGTTATTTAGAGCAAGATCGGTTATTACCACAGGCTGTTGCATGGCACCATTGAATATGCCAGCAAAAACAGAAGCCCACAGACAAAAAAAAATAACTTGGACAATTCTTTCACCTAGCAGTGAAGATATCTGCAAGAAAACAACAACATAGAAACAATCCACAAGCCCAGCTATGTTCAGTGACATAATAATAATAATAATAATAATAATATATATTATTATTATTATTATTATTATTATTATTATTATTATTATTATTATTATTATTATTATTATTATTATAATGTAGGGAATTTATATAGGGCTGAATCTTGTAAAGCAACAAATCAAAGCGCTCAGATGACATTTTCTTTATTTATTTTTTAAAATAATTTTTTATTGTATTAATCAAGGATAATGGAATAAGCACTCATGTGCTTCTTTTACATCCAGTCCCCGTGTGTATGCAGTTTTGTACATTTTGTCATCTGTTCCCACCGGCACACAATAATAATAATAATAATAATGTATGGAATTTATATAGCGCTGAATCTTGTAAAGCAACAAATCAAAGCGCTCAGATTTTATTTCATGCCACTTTAAGTCACGGCAGATTTCTCTCCGTGAAATTCGGGCTGCTCTCCCCGGGGAGAGCGGGAGAACGCGTCGCCACTTAGCGCTGCGCCACCCTTTCACCCTTTTTTTTTTTTTTTTTTTTTCTGCAGCTGTATTTGTTTCCTTATCAGAGTGGCTTTTTTCTAAGAATTTTGCCAGGGACAACTCTCTTGTTGCCTTGGGTTTTTTTACGTGCGCTAAATAATTACGTGTAACACACGGGACCTCGGTTTATCGTCTCATCCGAAAGACTAGCGCCCAGACCACCACTCATGGTCTAATGGATGGGGGAAAAAACAATGGCCTACTCTTTCAAAAAGCGGAACAGGGTTTAACGTGTGCGCAAGAACATCAGAAGTAACAGGCTGGTGCACTGCCATGACTGCCGCTGCTCTTTGTTCTTTCCCCTGCTGCTGGTGAGGGGGGCATTGATTTGAGCCTGGACCCAGGGATTACACGCACGAGACAAACTACATTGACTGCAACCACTCCACCTACTTTATGCAACATGGCAACACATTTTCACACTTTACAACTTTTCTTCATACCCATGGACAAAAAGCTGTCAAAACTGGAAAGCTTGAGAAGAACTGGAAAGCTGGAAAAGAACTGGAAAGCTGGAAAAGAACTGAACAGCTCTCTTGATTATTTTGCTTCAGAACTAGATTTGAGAAGACATCTACGGAAGCACACAAAACCAAAACCACTTCTATGATTGGGTGGACAGAATGGAACGGGAGCTAGATGAACTGCAAAAGGATTTACCACAGTGCAATTGTAGATCAGAAGATCGGGTCACATTTCTGAGCATAATTATTATCATCCATATTCAAGAAGTTGAAAACGTTTCGAAGAACAAGTATCTGGGAACTACTTTTGATCTCAAAATAAACTTGATGTCTTACCACTCTGCAAAAGCAGTGGGAAATTTTCCTGTTTACATCAGTACCTAACCATGCCAGTTACTGGATTGCCAACGACTAGAAAAGACGTTGAGCGCCCTGTGAACACATAATTGCCTTAATGAGTTGGAGGGTGTGTGGTGGTGAAGACAACAGTACTGTTGTAAGACTCAAGCCAGAAACCCTCACCCCCCACGCGCCCACCCATCCACCAGTATCAACAAATAAAGAGGGCCCGCTTCTGTAAGCCTTCAAGATCAATGAGACGAAACCAACAACAATCACGTCAACAGCAACAGCAGCAACAACAGCAGCAACAGCAACAGCAACAACAGTAACAGCAACAGCAACAGCAACAACAATAGCAGCAACAGCAACAGCAACAGCAAAATCAATGGAATGGTAAGACATCAAGTGACTGTGGACCTAATGTGTTGTCAGTGCTGGCTACTATACTCTGCTGTGTTGTCTGTGCTAGCTACTATACTCTGCTGTGAACCTAATGTGTTGTCTGTGCTGGCTACTATACTCTGCTGTGTTGTCTGTGCTGGCTACTATACTCTGCTGTGTTGTCTGTGCTGGCTACTATACTCTGCCGTGTTGTCTGTGCTGGCTACTATACTCTGCCGTGTTGTCTGTGCTGGCTACTATACTCTGCTGTGTTGTCTGTGCTGGCTACTATACTCTGCTGTGTTGTCTGTGCTGGCTACCATACTCTGCTGTGAACCTAATGTGTTGTCTATGCTGGCTACTATACTCTGCTGTGAACCTAATGTGTTGTCTGTGCTGGCTACTATACTCTGCTGTGTTGTCTGTGCTGGCTACCATACTCTGCTGTGAACCTAATGTGTTGTCTATGCTGGCTACTATACTCTGCTGTGAACCTAATGTGTTGTCTATGCTGGCTACTATACTCTGCTGTGTTGTCTGTGCTGGCTACTATACTCTGCCGTGTTGTCTGTGCTGGCTACTATACTCTGCTGTGTTGTCTGTGCTGGCTACTATACTCTGCTGTGAACCTAATGTGTTGTCTATGCTGGCTACTATACTCTGCTATGAACCTAATGTGTTGTCTGTGCTGGCTACTATACTCTGCTGTGTTGTCTGTGCTGGCTACCATACTCTGCTGTGAACCTAATGTGTTGTCTATGCTGGCTACTATACTCTGCTATGAACCTAATGTGTTGTCTGTGCTGGCTACTATACTCTGCTGTGTTGTCTGTGCTGGCTACCATACTCTGCTGTGAACCTAATGTGTTGTCTATGCTGGCTACTATACTCCGCTGTGAACCTAATGTGTTGTCTGTGCTGGCTACTATACTCTGCTGTGAACCTAATGTGTTGTCTGTGCTGGCTACTATACTCTGCTGTGAACCTAATGTGTTGTCTGTGCTGGCTACTATACTCTGCTGTGAACCTAATGTGTTGTCTGTGCTGGCTACTATACTCTGCTGTGAACCTAATGTGTTGTCTGTGCTGGCTACTATACTGTGAACCTAATGTGTTGTCTGCGCTGGCTACTATACTGTGAAGCTAATGTGCTGTCTGTGCTGAATACTCTGCTGCACACATGATATTTTCCACACAGCACAGCTGGGTTTGCCAGGGATGGGGATGTGCACTGCACAGTTGTGTCGCACTGTACGTGCAGTGTTGTTGACCCTCCCTGTGCAGCTGATTGGGACCTCACTTTCTCGGTTGTATTGCAACACAGTGAGGAAAGCACCATATAAAGAAAACAGCAATCATTGGATTCAGTGCAAATGTAGTGAAACATTTATTAGGTCACCATCATGACCAATACAATGTTTGAAAGACAGTGACAGAAATAAGTTTTTTGTTTCTTTTTAAAGTCATACTTCAAACCATGGAGAATGACGATCCATTGAGTGAGATGACTACAGTGTTAGAATTGTCATGCAAGTCACACACAGAACATGAAAATTACTGTATACTCCAGCATGTCAAACAAGAAGCAAATAAAGAGCATGTGGACACAAGTTACAAAACTGGACAAAGAACGGAGTGAAAAACGTGCCACCATGGGACACACCAGCACAGCACAGCAAAAACTTACGGTAAGATGGAGATCTGCTTTTACCTGGGTGCTGCTTTGATGTGTTGACCAACACTTGAACTAACAGTTACTGTTACTGTTACTGGTCCCGTAACCCACCAGGGTCATAGGGGCGCTGCATGGTGGACGAACGGTGGACCAGCTGGCTCCACTTAGCGCGGTCGTGAGCGAGTGCCTGGGTGACACTGAAGTCCTTCGCTGTCCAATCACGGATGTCGTCGGCCCACTTTCTCCTCTGTCTGCCCCGTCTTCTCTTCCCCTGGACTGTTCCTTGCAGGATGGTCTTTGCAAGTCCTTCTGAGCGTGTTACGTGCCCATACCATCTGAGTTTCCTCTTTTTCACCGTGGTCAGTAGGTCTTCATAGTCCCGCACTTGTTGAGTGATCTTTCTGCGGACTTCATTGTTGGTGACATGGTCCTTGTATGAGATGCCAAGGAGCCTTCTGAGGCATCTCATTTCTACTGCTTGGATCCTCCTTTGTAGGTCTGCGTTCAGTGTCCATGCCTCACATGCGTAAAGCAACATACATACATACATATGTGCAAAAATTTGATATTTTAGTTTGACCGTTTCAGTTTAATCATTTGTAAGAAGTTTAAGGGAAGGGACAGTGGAAGAAACACATATTTCAGTGGTCAGACACAACACTACCCCCCACCCCCGACACACACACACACACACACACACACACACACACACACACACACACACACACACACACACACACACACACACACACACACACACACACACACGAGTATTAACAGTATTGCTTTAAGTTAGTGCAGTCTTCGTCGCAGTCAGTTGTCAAGATATCTCGGCTGTCTTGCCTGTCTTTCTTCGATTTTGCTGCCCAAAGGCCTTCCCATAGACCTATCGCCTTCGACTGACGCTAGCCTGTGAAAGTGTCACTAAATCGCCTTGCTCTTTTTATGAGGACATGAATCATTTGTCTTGTACAACCACCACGGAAAAAAGCTGCTTTTTTGTTTGTTTTTTTCTTGTGTGTGTGTGAACGTGTGTGTGTGTGTGTGTGTATGGGGGGGGGGGGGGGTAAGGGATGGAGATATGCTAGTTTTTTTTTGTCTGTGTCTCTGTGTGAGGCGTGCACGCACGTGTGTGTGTGTGTGTGTGTGTGTGTGTGCGTGCGTGCGGGAGAGGAGAGAGCGAGAGAGAGAGAGAGAGAGAGAGGAGAGAGAGAGAGAGAGAGAGAGAGAGAGAGAGAATAGTGTGTGTGTATGTATGTTCTTTTGAGCCAGAAGGCCCATAGACCCGGAGCTTATCCCGGTTTCTGTAGCGTTAAGCGAACTGATGGTTTTTCACCACCCCTGTGACAGGACGCTAGTCTGTCGCGTGTGTGTGTGTGGGGGAGGGGGGTTAATATTTGGGGAAACCTACTTACTTCACAGAGACCTAATTTGGCACGGTCATAGAAACAAATCAGCCTGGTCTGCTACTGCTACTACTTATCTGTCCTGCCTGTATTGTAACGAAAGAAGGCAGGAACGTAAAGGGAGACAACCTGTTGTTTTACGATGAGTGAGTTCCGAGAGCCTAGCGGTTGTGATGTGACAGTTAATGTGGGCAGTCTCTGCTGGTGTGCTTGTTGGGTGTTCCTCAACTTGACATCTAGGGGATTTATCCAGGATATGAGCTATCTGAGTTATATGATCAGTCCTAGATATTACTTTGATACATGTGCATGCTGAATAAAATGTGTTCATGTATGGGTATTTTAAAGTATAACTTTATTGTATATTGGCAGCCGTATCCCGATTCAGGAGAGAGTTTATTTCTCTCTTTTAATGGAAAGTACGTGCTGTTATGCTGAGAGATTGTGAGGCTGAAGAGCACATAGCATATCTTGGCAGGGCAATATTTTATTCAGTGTAAGCTTTGGCGCTTTGCTGACATCCCCCCTCTCTCTCTCTCCCCCCTCTCCCTCTCTCGGATGAACTTTTTTCAAGGGCAATGCAAAATGTGTTTTTGAATGCTCTAAAGAAAAATGTCCCAGATACTGTTTTAAAAAAAAATAGAGAGAGAGAGAAATGTATGCTAATTTGTAGCCAACATATAGACTTACCTGCGGCACATTAATATGTTGTGCCAGTCTTGTAGCACTTTATTGCAGGAAGGGCCAGAAAATCTCTACTGAATAGGGTACATAGCTTAAAGATTCCATTAAAATGAAGCCAAGTGATGCTGTTACTGTTTTTGGTGTTAAGGCACTTGCTATGGGCTGGTGATGTTGAAACCAGCCCAGTGCCAGTCTCTCCCAGCACACACAGCACGTGCAACACGAACAAAGCAGGCGTGACCAGTGACAAGCAGGGAACTGCTACAAGCAGTCCGTCAGCAGGATGTGCGTTTGACTCTGTTAAGCGAAAAGAAAGTGATTCAGGTCCACATAGGTTAAATCAAAGTGTGTTGATAAAGAAATATTGACAGAAAAGAAGAAGCACTGGCAGCATAGGATGAATTAACAACAGATCACTGACTATCTGTTTCACTTCAATGAAAGACTGAAGCAAGAAGCAAAGAAAGGATTTAAAAATAAGGAATACAATTAAAAAAATATGTAAGTCAGAAGTCAATCGATTTAGAAGAATTTTCAAGGAGAGACAACCTCAGGCACAACAAGTGAGCTCCTGATTTCGAAGACTTCAACACGTGTACTCTCAACAGCATGGAAGAAATGAAAGTCAGGACAAGTTTTGTGCTCAGAGTACAGGGAAGAAGCAGGGAAGACGACCACGGCCAGTGATTGTTAAGTTTAGTATTCAGGTGGCAAATGACTAGACCAAGTGTAGAGTGAGGGGCAGTTTGCATACGATCGCAAAACGATCGTAGAGTCCACAAGACTTGATCCTACAACATATGCAGAAGAGGTTGAAGGAAAAAAGAGGGCACACGTGGAAATCAGTCCAGCTGGAAGGGACAGCAGAAATGTGAAAAAAAAATTACATGACCACCTGGAGGAGAACACAAACCAGGACAGGAGCAGCTCTCAGAAAAGAGCAGACAGGGAATCATCAAGAGCACGGGTCACCAGGAATGGGGTGATTCAATCAGAACTCCAAGCCAACACGGGAATGCCAGACAGCAGGAATTCGGACTCTCTTGTTGGAGTTGATCAGCATGTGCAACGTACACTCAGAGGACACCAAGGCTCCAGGGAGAAGTCCTGTCTCTCAATGGAAACCGAGACAGGAACTGACAAAATAGCAGTCCCCTCAAACCGACTCTCAAAGTCGATCGGAACGCAACAATAAAGGAAAGGAGAGGCAGGGTCCTCTCTCTGGTATCAGTCCTTTCGTCTAATGTGGAAGGCCTTTCTGGTATCATTTAAAATAGTGATAGTCTCATCGTTTCATCCTTTGATATGGCATGCTTTGACAGACACTTCCGTTGACAAGTCCTTTGATTTCATTGGGTTATATAACCAGAGCATGTAATAATGGCACTACCAGCTAGGAACTTGCTGCCAACAGGCAGAATTAGAAAGCATTTCAGTCTATTCCCCTGATGATGATGATGATGATGATAATGATGATGATGATGATGATGATGATGATGATGATGATGGTGGTGGTGGTGGTGTGGTGGTGGTGGTGGTGGTGGTGGTGATTTGGAAGTAAAGGAGGTGTTTGACAGATTTTCTGACACAACAGTTAACGATGGTGGTCGAATGCTTCATGTTCGGCTGCATTGTGTTTCTTCTTCTTCGTCGTCGAACGCTCAGGTAGCAGCTATTGTTGCCTTTTATTTGGGCGAAAATACCAGTAAACGCCCAGCCTATCTGACCGGCCACAAGAGAGAATTGGTATCTTTTAAGTCTTTCTGGAATAAAAGGCAGGAGAATGGACCAAGAAGGTAGAAAATAGACAAGGAAATGACAGAAAGAAAAGGAACAAGGCAGAAACATGGTGATAGGGGGCAGAAGAACTTATCTAAAAGGTACAGCTAAAGCGACAGAGGCTCGTGTGGTATGGTCAGATATGAGAATATTCCCAAATATAGGGACGATATTAAAGTTTGAAGCATGTTAGTGTTACACGGAAATATCAATAATTCAGTTGATATAATGCCAAAGAAACTGCTTGGAGCAGCAGCAGAATGTGTGGTTAAAACTGTTGGGGGCAAGAGGAAATAAACGAGAAAACAAAAAGACTGGTTTGAATATGAATGCCACGAAAATAAAAACGTCAGGCTTCTGAGACTTTAGAAGGACGTTCATTGTCTCAAGCTTTGGGTTAATTTTAATATTGTGTTGCAATTGTATGTACAAAAACAGTTCCCCACTGAGTCTGAACAAAGAACCATTCTCTCTCTCTCATTTTCACCCCTAAACTTCAGAAAAGTAAACAATAATGTTCATTTTAGAAAATAGTAGGCATTAAAAGAACATTAAAGATATACTTTTTCACGATTATCAAGGTACTTTGTCATTTCGTGAGTTTTTTTTATATATATTCTAAACGATGTTTTGTCAAGTACTCTTTCAAAAGAAGAGACTACATCATTGTTTTCAGTGTGTTCTATGTCTGTCTCTAACTCCTTGTCTGTCGCTAACTCCTTGTCTGTCTCTAACTCCTTGTCTGTCTCTAACTCCTTGTCTGTCGCTAACTCCTTGTCTGTCGCTAACTCCTTGTCTGTCTCTAACTCCTTGTCTGTCTCTAACTCCTTGTCTGTCTCTAACTCCTTGTCTGTCTCTAACTCCTTGTCTGTCTCTAACTCCTTGTCTGTCTCTAACTCCTTGTCTGTCTCTAACTCCTTGTCTGTCTCTAACTCCTTGTCTGTCTCTAACTCCTTGTCTGTCTCTAACTCCTTGTCTGTCTCTAACTCCTTGTCTGTCTCTAACTCCTTGTCTGTCTTTCTGCCTCTGTGTCAGAAGCATCTGTCGGATGAGACATAATACAGTCAAAAATATGGTTCACAGTTGAAAATGTGTAGTGAATTATTTTTTCGACTGTGGGACGCGGTCTGGTGTGTGGGGGGTGGGGGGAGGGGGTAGTGCAGTGGGTAGAAGGAGAGAGGACTGGTGAGAATAAAGATGTTTCTTGCAAGTTTTATACCTATGAGAGCAAATCGTTGACGTTTTTCATCAGTTAGAGGTTCACCAATAGTCACATTTTGCGAATACAACCTTTTTTTGTCCACCATGATAGTAGCTGCATTCCAGCTCTTCCTATACGGAGGGAGGCACTAGTTGACCTGAGAAAATGTAGACATCCGCACAATTACGTCATCACACGCATCATATTACAAGCTGAGGTTCCTGCTGTGGCACTTTCATGCTTATACGGGATCCTAGGGATAGGATGCAAGGGAGATCATACAGATTGTATCCAGCAAAGTTGTCAGCCTTAGTGGGATAATAATCTACACATAGCCATACACTTCTAGTGCAAGCACAGACAAGAGAAGTTGAGATAAAAGTAAAAAGATGGTCCACACTTGAATAGCCACTTTTCAGAATTAAGAAGAGTCAATCGCATTCACAAGAATATTTGATATTCCTGTGGCCTTATAAAGCTGCCATCAAAAGCTGATGATAAAAAGAGGATGAAAATATGCTTAAAATATATGTTGCACAAAAATAATAATTAGGCAAAAAAAACAACCAAACAACCCACCCAGTGAAACTTTCAATGTTCGGGGATCCTATTGATAGGATGCAAGGGAGGTCAAAAGGTTTGTATCAGCCAAGTGGTCATCCTTAGTTAGATAATAACCCAAACATTGCCATGCATATATGTTTAAGAAGTGTCAATCGCATTCACAAGAATATTTGACATTCCAGTTATGTTTTCGTTTTTTGTTGGTTTTTAAAAACTCTTTTTTCTTCTTTTTTTCGGCTTGTTGTTGATGCCACTTGCTGTAGAAATGTCATTATGCAACGCTAGGCTATGAAAAAACCTCTGTGTGTGTGTGTGCGCGCGCGCGCGCGCGCGCGTGTGTGTGTGTGTGTGTGTGTGTGTGTGTGTTTGTGTGGAACGTATTTTCCATTAAATTCTTCAGCAGTAATTTTGTTATTGTAGGAAAACAAGTTTGCAATTTATGGTTATTATACAATTCAAACTTCAATTATGATTGAATCACATTTGAAAGGGAAAATTTAAAAAACCTGTAGTTTGAAAAGTGTCAAATGTTGTCAGAAATGTCTCTTTTGCAGTTGTAATGCAGCAAGAACTTTATGTTACTGTTAGTCTAAAAAGTTTATTTATCCACTAAAGACTGCTTACCATGAGTCAGAAATTGAACTATGACGCATCATCAAGGTTCGATTTGTGCTAATAGATTGTCATTTGACGTATCATTATAGAAAAATGGCTTCTCCAGTTGATTTATCTCAACGTTGCTGCTTTTTATTTATTAACAGGTTCTTGTATTTTTTTAAAAAGTATATAAGCATTGTATATCTATTTTGTGCATTTGCTCACTTGTTTTCTTGTGTTAAGAAAATGCATTTATTCACGTGTGTTTTATTTCAGAACGAACAAATTGACAAGCTGTCAGTCATTCACGTGGCAGGAACAAAGGGCAAAGGATCCACGTGCACCTTTGCCGAAGGCATTCTGCGTAACTATGGTTACCGGACAGGCTTCTTCAAGTACGTACTGGTTATCGCATCTGTTGTTGTTGTTGTTGTTGTTGTTGTTGTTGTTATTGTTATTATCGTCATCATTATTATTGTTATTATCGTCATTATTATTATTATTATTATTTTTATTATTATTATTATTATTATTATTATCGTCGTCGTCGTCCTCCTCCTCCTCGAAAGTTAAAAAAAGATTCTTTCCAACAGACTTATAATTATGACCTTTCTTTTTCCACAGCACAGCACAGCACACCACACCACACCACACCACACCACACCACGCCACTTTTTTCAGGGCAGGAATTGTAAAAGCTGCGCCAAAATTTTTAGTATCAAGAACTGACCCATCAGTAAAAACACGACGTTTCTGGAATGTTTCAACTATATTCTTGTTGTGACATTGACAATTATGTTTGTATTTCGTCCTTTTTCATGTTTAAAAAAAATCAACTGTGAGTCGGTACATAAGCTAGCTTGTTCCTTCTCAACGGCAGATATGAATTTGGAGGTGACCTTTGGGACGAAATTATATTTTGCTCGTGTAGGAAATCGGTGTCGGATCTTATGTTAAGCTTCCCTACCTACCAGGTTATCTGTTACAGTTGTGCCTGACACAAACATTGATTGTGATTATTGAGGGGAGTAAGTTCACTGGTGTGCTGGAAGCTCAGATGTCTGCATGCTCACTTTTCTTTAGATCTGTGTCATCTGTGTGTTGTGTGTGTGTGTGTGTGTGGGTGTGTGTGTGTGGGTGTACCTACACGGTGTGGGTTGAGTGCGTGTGCGTGCGTGTGTGCGTGTGCTTGCGCGTATTTATTTATTTTATTTTATTCTTTTATATCGAGGATAATGGAATAAGCACCTATGTGCTTTTCTACATCAAGTTCCCGTGTGTATGTGGTTTTGTGAATTGTGTCATCTGTTCCCACCGGCACACCATGGCCTACTCTTACGAAAAGCGGAACAGGATTTAACGTGTGCGCAAGATGTTCTGCGTGCGTTCGCACACGGGGCCTCGGTTTATAGTCTCATCTGGAGGACTTTTGGGGAGCGTGGAGTCTGCACTGATGCTAACTCCAGGGGAAAATATCCCCTTGAACGGGAATCGAACTCGGGTTGTCAGATTGCGAGCGCAATGTTCTAACCACTATGTGTGTGTGTGTGTGTGTGTGTGTGTGTGTGTGTGTGTGTGTGTGTGTGTGTGTGTGTGTGTGTGTATGTGTGTGTGTGTGTCTTTTGACTTTTTTTTAACTTTTGCCATCTGTTTCTCCGACACAAATGGCTTACTCATCTCAATGGCGGAACAGGTTATCTTCCAAAATGGGGGAAGTTTTAACACGTGTGACAGACGTATGTGTATGTGTGATTTTTGGTGTTGTTATTGTAGTTCTCGTTGTTGTATTTATGTCTTCAGCTCACCTCATCTCCTCGAAGTCAGGGAGAGAATAATGCTGGATGGAGAGCCCGTGGACGAAGCGTTGTTTGTTTCCACTTTCTGGCACGTCTACCAGAGACTGCATCTCACGAGAGTAAAGATGATTATTCCGTTAATCACTGGCTGTTTTTTCTTTGCTTCTTCTTTTAGTGCTGTAGAAACGTGTCAAACTGTATTTATGACAAAGTTTCTCTTTTTTTGTCATTAAGTTCCCATTTCCAGTAAAATTTTGGGTTGTCACTTGATTTATTTTTCCTGTAGATCCTTAATTATTCATTGATTTCTTGCTTATCATGAAAGCTCTAGTTTTCCCCTTTTATTGGAGGATTTTCTGTACGTTTTGAATGTGTTGTTTTTTTCAATGGAAAATTGCTGTTCTTCTTTTGTCTTCTTGATATTCAGCATCAAACTAAGTTTACCTTTACGTTTCATTTTTGGATAGAACACTATTTTGTCTGATCATGCATTTGTGTTAAGTTTTTTTTTCTATACCACATTATTGAGACAGACACTATCCCAAGTTGGTGATAGAGGGAGCATCTCCATTTTTAAACTTCGCTTTTACAAGTTTTATAGGATTATAGCAGCGTCGAGCGTGGTTACCAGTTGGATGGGTGACCGTTTGCGCGCCTTGGCATCAGTACAGTTCCCCCAGTTCACCCAGCTGTAAATGGGTACCTGCCCTCTTTAGGGTCAGGGAAGGTAAAGCAGCGAGGGAGAGGAGATGGGCGCCGCCCTCAATATGCTGGCCCTAGAGAAGTGAGTTCTCTGACGCCTCGCTTCCCCACGACCTTATAGGTTATGGGACTCCTTTACCTTTACCTTTTATAGGTTTATAGTGTTTCATTATGTATAAAAAGCTGGATGCTGTAGTTTGCAGATAATTCCACAATGAGCGGTACCAAACACTGCAACCTTGCCTCTTTCATGCGGAGATCATCCCTGTCTAACACAGTTGAAAGAGGCCTTTCTTTGTATCAGCTGTGCCTAAGGCAGCACTGTTTTGGATCAGCTTTTGAAAAATAAAAAGGAATTAGCAACAGTTATACTGGAAGCGCTTACCTGTTATCAGTGGGATCAGAAAAAGTGCTTTAAAAAAATCTTTTATTTCGAGGAAAATGGATTGATCACTCGTACGCTTTTTTTAACATCCAGTCCCCGTGTGTATGCAGTTTGGTCAATTTTGTCATCCGTTCCCACCGACACACAATGGCCCACTCTCTTCAACAGCGGAACGGGTTTTAACGAGTGCGCAAAATGTTCTGCGTGCGTTCGCACACGGGACCTTTGTTTATAGTCTCATCCGAAGGACTTTTGTGTGGAGTGGAGTCGGCACTGATGCTAACTCCAGAGGAAAATTCCTCTTGAACGAGATTCGAACAACGGGTCAGCAGATCACGAGCGCATTGTGCACTACTCTAACCACTAGGTTAAGTTTTCTATATCAGTGTCCTCCGTCAGCGCCTGGGCTTTATCACAGTTCTTGATTAAACCAGTGACGCTGGGGGCAACAGCAAGGTGAGAGGCTGTATGACCAGTGGCTTTCTTTCCCACTCATGGACTTCCACTTTACAGCTTAGTCTTTAGTGATCGACTATGACTCTCTGACTAGGAGGCTTGACTCGCACAGTCCTTATGTGCTGCAGCCCTGGGGGCTGGCTGGCCTTTGGAGAGCATCTCCAACGCTGACTGTCCTTATGTCCACTTTACCGAGAGAGTGTGGATGTGCTGTGGGCAAGGCATCTCCACTATAATCAAATTTCTGCCCAGTTTCGAAAACAGCAGCTGCCTCCTCTGCTGTTTTGGAGGTCATCGTCGGACACGACGGACAAACATACATCAGTGTCCTTCAACACCTGCACGGAGACTCTAACATCACATGTTCACCAAGTTCCACATGGCGATTCTGAGGCATGCCCGGGTGACAGTTTCCCATGACAGTGGAACACTTCCACTAGACCTGTCCAACACACCCAAACCTGAGTGCCTACTGACCTGCCGATGAGGGACAAACTCTGTGCACCGCTGGAGTACGGTCTTCGTCAGGGTCCCAGGAGTTGCTGTCTGAGCGTTCAATGAAGAAATAGAAAAAACGCCTGCATACCTTTGCTTCACAAGAGTCAGAGCGAATGTTATCAGCACAGTCAATGTGAAGTTCATTAGTCACACGAAAAAGTAGATTTTGCTTTCTATGTCCCATACTTTCTCTTTTTTCTTACACACCTTGGGATAAGTGCGTTTAAGTTAACCTGTGAGTAATCAATACACCTCGTCCTTGGATAAGTAAAAGAAAAAGGGTGTCCCATAACCTATAAGGTTGCAGGGGAGCAAGGCGTCAGAAGCCTCACTTCTCTAGGGCCAGCATATTGAGGGCGGCGCCCATCTCCTCTCCCTCGCTGCTTTACCTTCCCTGACCCTAAAGAGGGCAGGTACCCATTTACAGCTGGGTGAACTGGGGGAACTGTACTGAAGCCAAGGCGCGCAAACGGTCACCCATCCAACTGGTAACCACGCTCGACGCTGCTTATTTTGGCTGGGGGAAAGCGAGTGCTCCGACCACTGAGATATCCCGTCCCCGATAGATCAGTACATTTGAATAAAAAAGTAACTGAAATGTGGACATCCATTGACAAGCTCTTAGCATAAATAACCAACACTCTCCCTCAAAGGAGAAAAAGATCCCCTGAAATCGGAGTATGGTTGCCTATATTTCGAGATATGAGATCTATCTATCTATCTATCTATCTATCTGTCCCGTAGTCTGACGACCGTGGGGGCACCCTCAAAGACTCAACAACCAGTTCCCTCCATTCCTCTCTCTGTTCTGCCTTTCTCAGGGTTTTGTTGAGTTCTAGGCCTGTCCATTCGCTGATGTTATCCTCCCAGCTCTTCCTTGGTCTGCCTCTTCTTCCTCCTTGGACAGTGCCTTGTAAAATTGTCTTTGCAAGTCCTTTGGATCTTGTGACATGCCCATACCATTTAAGTTTACGCTTTTTCACGATCGTTAGAAGGTTCTCATAGGGTCCAATGGTTTGCTGGATTCTGTTATGCACGCTTTTGTTGCTTATGTGGTCTTTGTAGGAGATGCCAAGGAGTCTCGAAAGCATCTCATCTCCACCGCCTGTACTCTTCTCTCCAAATCTGCAGTCAGGGTCCATGATTCACAGGCATACAGAAATTGAATATGACAAGGGAGCGCATTAGTCTGATCTTGGGGATAAGTGATATATTTTTATCTCTCCAGATGGTGTTTCGTTTTGACAGTGCTGTTATTGTCTGTGCAGTCCTGAGAGATCATGTATGTCTAATATGAACGTGTACGTGTCTGACACGTGCACAATCTTATCAACCAACCTCATGGTGAGAGAATCAAAGTCAATGTTCTGGATGATTCTCAGGGTGTTAATCTTGGGAACACCCAACGGCAATACCAACGACATACCTGTGCACAGCACAGCACAGCACAGTACACCACACTACGCCACACCACACCACACCACACCACGCCACACCACATAACACCACAGTACACCACAGCACACCACAGCACACCTCACCACACCACACCATACCACACCACACCACGCCACACCACACCACGCCACACCACACCACGCCACACCACACCACACCACACCACGCCACACCACACCATACCACAGCACACCACACCACACCACGCCACACCACACCATACCACAGTACACCACACCACGCCACACCAAACCACAACCACACCACACCACACCACACCACCCACACCACACCACACCACGCCACACCACGCCACACCACACCACACCACGTCATACCACACCAAACCACACCACACCAAACCACAGCACACCACACCACACCACGCCACGCCACACCACACCACACCACACCACACACACCACACCACACCACACCACCACACCACGCCACACCACAACCACACCACAACCACACCACACCACCACCACACCACACCACGCCACACCACACCACGCCACGCCACGTTACGCGAATCATCTTTGCGAAGATGAACCGCTTTGGATTTCCACGTTGACTTCAAAACCTCTCTCCCCGATTTGCAGGCGGAGCACGACGGCCTGATGCCCGGGTTCTTCGTGTTCATGCTGCTGATGGCTCTCCACGTCTTCGTCCTTCAGGAGGTGGACGTGGTGCTGCTGGAGGTCGGCATCGGGGGAGAGTACGACGCCACCAACTTCGTGAAGCGACCGGTGGTGTGTGGCGTGACCTCCATGCACGTGGAACATACAGACGTCCTTGGGAACACCATTGAAGGAGATCGCCTGGCACAAGTCTGGAATCATGAAGGTGGGGGTCAGGTAGGACGTAGACCAGTGAAGGAATGTATCAAGATCGCGACTTGTACTTTCAAGGGGTTGGTCTGACTCCAGCCCAGTGCAAAGTTACTCCAGGGCGACTTGAAGGACCTCTTGGGTTTTATTGTGCACAGACTAAGCATCCGAAATGTTTGGAAAGAAAATTGAGTTACCTCACTTTTTCGAAATTTCACACTCTTTTGCCAAAGTAGTGGCTTCTTTCACTACATTCGAGTCATTTTATGAACAAAGTTATTACAAAAGAAGATGCATAGTTTTCCAGTTTGTAAAACAATTTTTTGAGTAATTTTTTTTCTTATAATTATGATCAAGAAGAGGGACTTTAAAGATTACTTGTTGTTGTTGGGTTTTATTTGTCAAAGAAATATTGGTATGTGGAGAAAGATAGGCCAGAAGGGTAAATTCAGTCAGCTGCACAGTCCTACCTTTCATTTTAAGAGCTAGAGCATTTGTCAAATGTTGTATCATGCTAAATCATGTATCTGATTTAGATATCAAATATCCGCATACATTGATGCTGATTGTTTTTGTTTGCTTCCGCTTTTTGTGGGTCTAAGGTTTGTTTAAATCTGCATGTAATCTAAATTTGTGTGTATTGATTTGATTCTGTTGATGTCTTTTCTTTGTTATCATAATTGTCACTCTTGCTGATTTCCTGTACCCTCCACTGTATGCACACAACAACTGTGCGCAGCCCCTACTGTCAGTTCGTGCCTAGCCGCGCTACTGTCTAAGACCTTATCATATTTCACCTCTCCACACCAGGCAACGCCCACCAATTATCAGAAACTAGCTATAATGTAGTTTCTAGTCCTAGCTTTTCTTGGCGTGTTTTTCATTGTTTTCAAAGCGTTTTAGTCTTCACCTATATTTTTTGCAGTGCCTGTAAGATTGATTTGTGGAAAAAGGCTCTGTAAAAAAAGAGATCTAAACAATAGACTATTCTAGTGATGGATTCAGGGTCGAAGGAAGAACTACAAGTTGACACCTACTGATTCGCTACCATAGCAATAACGCTCTGCACTGGTCAACTTCTGAAGGCAAGAGATACAATCTTGAGAGAGGACGCTGCTAAAGTAGGCAGGCCAGGGAATTGTTTTGGAAGAAGGGTCAGAAAAAGAGCAAGCCACTGCTGGCATGGCGTAGACTTCCCTCTTCACATTGTTGCTCAGTCTGGTTAAGTCCCCAGTGTGTGTACATCTCCACTGGCTTTCGGCACAACTACTATGGGGCTGCACCAGTTGGTGGGGTAGTCCACTTGCTCGATGACGTTGTCCAGGTGAGCTTCCACCTTCTTCAGCAGAGGGACATGTCAGGGAAGAGACTGTGAATATGGTTTTGAATTTTCCCTGAGGATGATGGTCTGCTCTGCCTCAAGTTTCCCAAGGCCTGTGGGAAACTGGCGTCTAACTGACTTCTCCTGCAGATGAAAATATTGCACCTGAGGTACCAGGCTGTTGTTTCTGCTGCATTTGTTGTTGACCTTCTGCAGACGTGATACAAATGGCGCATACTGTAAAAGCACCTAGGATGTCATGGATGAGTCCTAATTTCTGGATAGCTGGCATTCCGAGAAGTTTGGAGCTCTGGGTAATGTAGACCTTCTCCTGAATGTGTGTACGACCATGGGCAAGCCTTTGACATCAAGTGGATGGTCACCTGGGCTAAAGAGACAATGTTAGGGAGGTTGAAGAGCTCCAAAAGCTGGCTTGAAAATATGATTGGGCATCACAGACACCTGGGCACCTGTGTCAATACACCAAGTAAGGTCTTGTGATCCAGTTTTCAACTTGATGTGCACCCTGGGTCAGTGGGTGGTGCTGATGTGCCGTGCACTCCTCTGACGAAGCAGTTGCCTTCATCTTCATCAGGCTGACTGTGTTGATGGACTTCTCTGGCAGATGCTGAACTTCTACACATGCCTCCTTTTGTTACGCTTTCTCAAGTGGGTCTTTGCTGCTGGACAGTTTGCCATGTTGACAGGGTGCTTCTGGTGACAGTAACCACAGCTGTTGGTAGAACTTGACCTGCTAGACTGACTGTTCTTCTGGTCTGTCGTGGATCACACCGTTCTCCCACACAAGTTGATTTGTCGTATCTACATTTTGCTGACAGTGCTTCAAATGTAGCTGTTTCCAAACTAGTAAGCTCACTCGTGGTCATTTCTCCCATTGAAAAAAATGTCCACAGTTCTTCTGTAGGGTCAGTCCTGCACCAACGTCATACAGCTTGGAAGTGTCGTCACGACAAGAAAACACAAGTTTGTCTCTGACCAGCTGCTTGACTTTATTCTCAGCCAGGAGTCAAAGTTCTGTCCTGGCTCTCTTTG
The DNA here is from genome assembly GCA_028751875.1 of Rapana venosa. NCBI lineage: Eukaryota > Metazoa > Mollusca > Gastropoda > Neogastropoda > Muricidae > Rapana > Rapana venosa. The sequence goes on along the minus strand of CM054167.1, from coordinate 37,540,363 downwards.
AAGATGAAACCAGAATTCCTCTCTTCTATGAAAGTGTTCATCAAACTTGCTAAAACTGCGGCATAATAAGTTCTGCAATCAACTGGTAGCTAATGTGTGTTATCCTCTGGATTTGGCCTTTTATCCAGAAAAACGAAGTTGGACTATATTTTGAGGCCATCATCGCCAGTATGGTTTAACAATAGGCCTACATTGATGGTGTCTGCCCTCTCAAGTGCTCCTGTGGCTTGCCAAAAGACTTTAAAATGAAGTTTCCACTTCTCCCATGCTGCGCTGGGATTTCAATTGCTTATGAAGAGGTCGTTGGGCGAACGTACGTAAAAACTATGTTCCATAATAGTGTATAGTTCTAGACACTTCTGACACCATGTAATGCATCGGATAGCTTGAGGGGTTAGCAATACAGACATATAAGAATGAAGCACGCTTTCATACTATGCAGATCCAATTATGTGTTCCTAGATTGGAAGGGCCGATCGTTTTTATTCCCGAATGGAGCAAGCCTTTTAGTTGTAAATCTAAATGCTACACATACTATGCAAGTAAAATTCTTCTTCACCTTCGTCAAACACTCAGACAGCAACTCATGAGGCCCTGAGAAATGCTGCCGTGTGCTGAAGGCCCTCCAGGGGTCCGAAAAGTTTGTCCCTCATCGGCAGGTCAGTAGGCCAGATATCGGCCCTCACGTTTTGGACAGGTCTGGAGGAAGTGTTCCACTGTCATGGGAGAAGTGCCACAGGGGCACGTCTCAGAATAAAAAATGTGGAACTTGGTAAACATGTGATGTCTGAGTCTGCAGTGTCCAGTCCTCAGCCTCACAATTGTTACTTGGTCTTCTCTGGGGAGGAGATAGTAGTCATCCTAAACATCCAAATTAGGGTGCTGCTGAAGCCATCTTCTTTGTTGCTTTTCCTTCACAAATTGTCTTTGCCTCTTCATAGTCACCTCCTGCATCTGAAGCATCTGACCTCCTATCTTCTGTAGGTCAGCTTCCTCATCATTGCCATGGATGCTGCAATGTGAAGGAACCCACCGGATGGCAGTATGCTCAGTGGCCTGCTGCAGGGCAACAAGTGCGGAGACAAGGGTGTTAAGTTCCTTGCTCTGTGAGTTTTCAATGGTCTGAAGTACAGACAGTGCATCTGAGAAGATGACAACTCTGGGGTGAATTGCTTCTCTGTTGGTGCTGGTACTTCTCTGGTACTGGCTGCTATCATCAGTGCATCTGCTTCAGCCCTGAAATTTGTTAACTTTCCAGTTGGTACTAATTGGCGGATTTCTGTGCAATCTTTTAATTTCATGAAGACTCCGCCACCCCCATTTCTGGTAGTGTCTTCTGCTGATTCATCTGTGAATGCATGTGTCCAGAGTTCTCTTGGAAAGGTCTCTTCCATATACTCTAGCGTAAGTACTTTTCTCACATGCACTGACCATGTTCCTTTTGGTAAGATGCCAGTAACTGTGTTTCTGATTTCTGGGAACTGCTCTCTCTTCCACGCTGGTACTGGAGTTGGTTGGTATTTCTTTGTTCCCTTGTTGCATTAGTTCAGGATCCAGCCTCTCAAGTCTTCGCACATTGTGCATGAAGCTGCTGCGTTTAAGCCTGCATTTTGTGGGTTCTGAAATTCTCTTGTGCCTTGGGTGGCTCTTCAGCCTCTTGAATTTAGCAGCTTTTATCAGGACTTTGGTCTTGAGAGCCTTGAAAGCAAGAAGACACCAGTCAGAGTGTCCATGGCCTGAATGGGAGTAGACTTGAGGGCACCAGTGAAGATTTGTCATGCCTAAATTTGGGCAACCTTGTCAAAGTTGGATTTTGATGCTGTCGCCCATATGGCTACTACATACTCAAGGACAGGTCTTACTCGTCCAAGGTAAAGCTTCTTCTACACGTTGTAATCTGCTCTCCAGGTTGTTCCAGACAACTTCTTCATCAGGGCTGTTCGCAGTCTGGCTCTTGCTGTACATTTTTCGATATGGCTCTTCCAGGTCATCCTGGGGTCAAAGGTAACCCTAAGGTGTTTTGTCCTGGGGTAGGGTGTGTCTTCACCTGGAGATTTGTGCACTGTTCCTTTGTAGCCAGACTGAAGATGGTGAATGTTGTTTTTCTGGCGTTGATGGTCACTAGCCACATCTTTGTCCATTTCTCAACCTTCCTCAGTACTTTTTGCATTCTTTATGCGGCTGTAGTCACGTATTAATCAGTACACCAGATGACCAGGTCGTCTGCGTATACTGCACCATGGATCCATGCTGGGATGTCGCCCAAGATGTCGTTCATGAAGAGAAGGAAACGTGTTGGGGAGAGTACACCGCCCTGTGCAATACCTTCCTTTATGGTCTTCTTTCTGCTCTGAACTTTTCTGTTCTGCACTCGGGCCTTTCTGCTGATGCAATCGTACATGTGGCTCGTGATTCCATGTTGATGCAGCTTGAGTTTCAGGCCATTTTTCCAAACGTTGTCAAATGCTTTTTCTAGGTCAATCCAGACTGCAATGGTATTCTTCTTGTCTTGGAGTGCGTCTTCATTTTCTTGGGCAACGTAAGCAACCTGGTCCTTAGTGGATCTGTGCTGTCTGAATCCAGCCTGGTTGTCAGAGATGATCTCTTCCTTCTCCAGGTACCATGTCAGTCTGATGTTTATGAGTCTCTTCATAAGCTTCCCAACACAGCTGGTCAGACTTATTGGCCTGTAGCAGTCTGCTTTGATTTTATCTTTTCCCTAAGTTGTATACTGGGATCATTGTAGCATCCTTTCATGACTGAGATACTGATGCTCTAGACCAGCTGGCGTTATAGATGTTAAGTAGCATCTTCTTTGCTGATGGTCCTATTGATTTCTCCTTTTGTAGTTGTTTGATTCCTTTTCCAGGTTCTTTCTCTGTAAAAGGTTCTGTCATGATCTCTTCCCCGAGTCTGTATTCCTGTACTGCTCCTGTTCTTTCAGTACTTCTTTTTCTCTGTCCCTTGGGATGTTGATGCTGCTGATTTCCTCGAGGGTCAGCAGCCTGCTAGCCAGTGAGGACGTCATCATTATTGACTTCTAAGACTACAAAGCTGTTGGAGGTTTTTCGTCGTTCATTGCTTTTGGAAGCTTCCATACTTTCCTCCTCTGACGCCTTGGAAGACCACACAGGCACAGTCAGCATTGGAGGGCGAACAATCACCAACCTCAGGTTTGCCGATGACATTGACGGTCTGGCAGGAAATGAAGAGGAACTGGCCAACCTAGTGAAGAAACTGGACGAAATATCCTCACAATACGGAATGGAAATCAGTGCCGAGAAAACCAAGCTCATGACAAACAGTGCCCAGCCAATCACCACCAAGATCACTCTCAGCGGAAAAGAACTGGAGACAGTTGACCATTTCAAGTACCTTGGAGCCATCATAAGTGAGGAGGGATCGAAGACCGAAATCCTAGCAAGAGCGGCACAAACAGCAGCAGCAATGGCAAGACTGAAGACCATATGGAAAGACAGAACTCTCGGAACCAAGGTAAAGTTACTAAACGCGCTAGTCACCTCAATCATGCTTTACGCATGTGAGGCATGGACACTGAACGCAGACCTACAAAGGAGGATCCAAGCAGTAGAAATGAGATGCCTCAGAAGGCTCCTTGGCATCTCATACAAGGACCATGTCACCAACAATGAAGTCCGCAGAATGATCACTCAACAGGTGCGGGACTATGAAGACCTACTGACCACGGCGAAAAAGAGGAAACTCAGATGGTATGGGCACGTAACACGCTCAGAAGGACTTGCAAAGACCATCCTGCAAGGAACAGTCCAGGGGAAGAGAAGACGGGGCAGACAGAGGAGAAAGTGGGCCGACGACATCCGTGATTGGACCGGGGAGGACTTCAGTGTCACCCAGGCACTTGCCCACGACCGCGCTAAGTGGAGCCAGCTGGTCCACCGTTCGTCCACCATGCAGCGCCCCCACGACCCTGGCGGGTTACGGGACCAGTGAACAGTGAGTGAACAGTGAACATACTTTCCTCTCTCCCTTCCTTATCCATGTTCAAGTTTTCAGTCTTTCTCTTCCAACTGTTTCTTGCTGCTTGAATCAAGGCCTTCTTATAGAAAGCTGTCTGTTTCTTCAAGCTGATAATTATTGTATTCTGCTGTTGGTTCCTTCTCAGCCTTGTCTCTTGCTGTGCTGACTTGGTCTTCCAGGTGTTGGAGTTCTTCAATGTAGGTTCTTTTCTGGCTCCTCGCGGAATGGTTTCTGCACTTCCTTGGTCATTCGGTTTACATCTCGGCGACGAGTGTTGATGTTTGTGGTGTATTCGTCAGTCAGCTTAGAGAAGTATTGCTTTTCTGTAGTTCCACCTTGGTAGTGGTTTACAGTCCTCAGGCTGGAGGTGGAGATGGAAGGACAGTTTCAAAGGCTGGAGGTGGAAGGACAGTTTCACAGGCTGGTGATGGAGGTGGAAGGACAGCTTCACAGGCTGGAGGTGGAAGGACAGTTTCACAGGCTGGAGGTGGAGGTGGAAGGACAGTTTCACAGGCTGGAGGTGGAGGTGGAAGGACAGCTTCACAGGCTGGAGGTGGAAGGACAGTTTCACAGGCTGGAGGTGGAGGTGGAAGGACAGTTTCACAGGCTGGAGGTGGAGGTGGAAGGACAGTTTCACAGGCTGGGGGCTGCTACCTGCCAGCTGGTCCAACACCGCTCTCTCAGAGGTTGCCTGCAGGATGTTGTTCATTTGCCAATCTTCCTCCTCTTCCCCTCTTGTGTCAGTCTCTTGGTAATCCCCAGCTGTGGGAGTGACTGTTGAAGTCACCAGCAACCAGACAGCCATCCTGAAGGACGTCCATGGAGTGTAATGAAAGCAGTAGACCTTGACTTACTTGACTTATGCCTCTTGGTTCCTTGGGGAACATAGGGCTGCAACAACACTCCTCCAACGAACTCGGTTTTGGGAGATCCTCTTCAGCTCGGCCCATGTCATTCCGGCTGCCTTCGATTCTTCGTCAACACTTCTGCGCCAGGTCTGTTTTCGTCGACCAACTTTCCGCTTCCCTTGTGGATTCCAGTCAAGGGCCTGTCTGGTAACATTTGACACAGGCTTGCGGAGTGTATGGCCGATCCATCCCCACTTCCTTTGTTTAATAATGGACTCGATTGGGGTTTGTCTGGTCCTGTCCCACAGTTGTTTGTGGATATGACTTCCGGCCACCTGATGTTGAGGATGTACCTGAGGCATTTGTTGGTAAAAGACTGGAGTTTGTGGGTGTTGGTTTTTGTTACCCGCCAGGTTTCTGAGCCATAAAGTAGGACTGATTTGACATTGGTGTTGTAGATCCGAATCTTGTTTTGAAATGAGAGGGCTGTTGACCTCCAAATTGGCCGAAGGGTGTTGAAGGCGTGACGGGCTTTGTTGATTCGGCACTTGATGTCTTCATCTGTTCCCCCATCTTTACTGACGACACTGCCCAGGTAAATAAACTTGGTGACTTCTTTGATGGTTTCTTGCTGCAGTCGCACTGGATCATGTGTTTTGTTGTTCACCCTCATGACCTCCGTCTTCCCGATGTTAATTTGGAGGCCAGTCTTTTCAGCTTCGTCAGCAACACGACAAAGCCTCTCTTGTGTGTCTTGCTGCCTGTGGGAGAGAAGGCTGATGTCGTCTGCGAAGTCCAGGTCTTCCAACTGCTTCATGAGGGTCCACTGTATGCCGGTTCTCCTGCCTGCTGTGGCTTGCCGCATTATCCAGTCAACCACCAACAGGAAGATGGTTGGCGACAACAGACAGCCCTGACGAACACCGGTCTGTACGGAGAAGGGTTCCGTCAGTTTCCCTTCATGGATGACTTGACAGGTGGCATCTTCATATAGCTCCTGGATGATGGTGATGAACTTTGGTGGAAAGCCATAGTGATGCATTAGTTTCCAAATGACATCTCTGTCGACGCTGTCAAATGCCTTCTGGAAGTCGACAAAGACTGAATATAGGGGGGTCTGCCACTCCAGCGACTGCTCAATGATGATGCGCATTGTGGCGAATGACCTTGGGGAGACAATAAATATTGCAGATCCTGATCTGCTTCCCACCAACAGTGACGTCCACTCCAGTGATTTATGCCTGTCCACTAATGTCCACTGTTATATGTTTTGCTGGCAAATGATTCCTGACCAGGATGAGCACCCCTCCTTTATGTCTCTCCTCCCTGTCGACACGGTAGGCTTGGTAACCTCTGACAGTGAAACGGAGGTTCTCAGTGAGATGTGTCTCCTGGATGCAGGCAATGTCGATATCCTCCCTGTGAAGTCTGTTAGCAAGGGGGGTTTTCTTCTTGGAGATTCCCTCCGCATTCCACCGCAGCACTCTCAGAGGTTGTGTCCTGTCCTTCCTGTCACAGCCAGTTGCATTTACACAATGCACCTGCTGCCTGGCTCCACCACGGAGCAGGAACAGAGACCAGCAGTCACATGGGATGGCCTGTTGAGGCACAGGGCCCGGCACTCCTCCACCATGGCAGGTCCCCAGTGGCCAAGCTCCACAGCCATAGTCTCCATCGTTGTCTGTCATAATTTTGAGCGAGAATGCGTCGTGCTGCCGTAAAGAACCTGACAAGTAAGGCCCAGCGTATCCGACTTCCGCGTGTTTTTATATCAGAGTGGTCGTTCTCCTAGTAGGTAAAATAAAATGCATATGAAACTAATACCATTTGCAAAGGGAACTAATACCATTTGCAAAGGAAACTAATACCATTTCCAAACGAAACTATTAACATTTGCAAACGAAACTAATACCATTCCATGGAATTTTGATAAGTACAAACAGAATTTCGCACACCGTGCAACAAAGACATCCCACCGAATGATCAAAATGATAATGATGATACTACTACTAGTAGTATAGTACTACTATTACTTATTACTACCACTACCACTTCCACTACCACTACTACTACTAGTACTACTACTACTACTACTACTACTACTACTACTACTACTACTACTACTACTACTACTACTACTACTACTACTACTACTACTACTACTAGTCGAGCTGCAGAGTTTTGTATACAGCTGCTGCTTTTGCTACTACTAAATGGTATAGTATAGCACTATATCTTGCAAAGACAAATCAGAGCACTTGCATTCAACATATTCTTACAGAGTCATGCAGCCAATAACTATTACAAGCTTTATAAAAATTCAAATATAAGCACCTATACTCACACATACAGTTGTAGGCTTTGGCAGGGTAATGGGATTTTGGCTGTTGAAGGCAGGGGCAGTTTTGAGATGAAAGAGGAGGGAAAAAGTTAGGTTTCACATAAATATGCCTTGAGGCTGGATTTAAATGTGTCTTAAGTAGACTTTTGTCGAAAAGAGATAGGAAGGTCGTTCCAGATGAATGGACCTAAAATAGAGAAAGAGCGACGAACAGTGGATTGGTTGAATCTAGGTATTCGTAAGCACAAGGAATCTGCAGCAGAGCGGAGGGAACGAGAAGGAGTGCACAGGTGAAGACATTCACAGAGGTAGGAGGGTGCTGTTTTATGAAGACATTTGTAAGAGAGGGTACTGATCCTATAGTTTACTCTCTGTGGCACCGGCAACCAGTTGAGAGTTCGCAAGAGCGGTGTACTATGTTCAGAGTTTTTCTTTATGAGGACTAGTCGAGCTGCAGAGTTTTGTATACGCTGCGATAGGTAGATGTTGCTGGCAGACCAGCTAAAAGAGAATTGCAATAGTCCAGACGTGAGAGAATGAGAGATGCAACAAGTTTGGATGTTGCATCAGTGGAAAGGTACTTTCGAATTGCACTAACACGCGTAATTGCTAGTAGCACGACTGGCAGTACTGATGTATTGCCGAGTTCTATGGAAGTTGTTGAAATGGAAGAGAGTTTGTGTCTGGTCCCTACGAGCATGGCTTCGGTTTTATCTGCGTTTAACTGTAACTTGTTCTGTATTATCCAGTTTTGGATATCTTGTAAGCAGTAGGCCATATTTGTGAAAAGAGAAGGCAGATTTTCAGATGTAACACTACTTTGAATCTGAGAGTCATCTGCGTAAAAAAATCAGTTATATGTATTGCAGAAAGAAGTTGAAATGAAAGAGGTTGTAGACTGTCCCTCGGCAGACTCACTTCAATCTGAGCGTATTAACTGTAACTGTCGTATTATGCCATTCTGGATTCTGTCAGTAGCATACTTGAAAAGTACTTTCGATGACTACTACTACTACTCGTACACTACTAGTACTATTATAGCACTAAATAAGCTGCGAAACTATACTAACTACCTACTTCCTAGCAGTACTTGAACTGTACTTGTTACTCGACTACTACTAATCTCATCGTACTACTACTACACTACACTACTTACTACTACTACTACTACTACTACTACTACTACTACTACTACTTACACTACTACTACTACTACTACTACTAAACTAATACTATACTATATACTACTATCTACACACACACTACCACAACCACATACAACATATACTACTTACTACTACACTACTACTACTACACTACACTACGACTACACTAACTACTACTACTACTATACTACTACTACTACTACTACTACTAACTACTACTACTACTACTACTACACTACTACTACTACTACTACTATATAACAACTACTTAACTACTACTACTACTACTTACTACTACTACTACTACTACTACACAACACTAACTAACTACTAACTACTAACTACACTAATACTATCTACTACTACTACTACTATACTACTACTACTACTACTATAATCTAACTGCTATGACTCATAGCTACTACTATACTACTACTACTACTACTACTACACTACTACACTACACTACTAAATACTATGATGATCTTACTACTACTACTACTACTACTACTAACTATACTACTGACTGACACTACGTACTACTACTACTACAACTACTAATACTACTTCACTACTACAACTACTACTACATACTACTACTACTACAACTACTACACTACACACGACGACAACGACTACTACTACAACTACAAACTACTTCACTACTACAACTACACTACAACTACTACTACTACTACTACATACCTACTACCACTGCAACTACTACTACTATAAACTACACTACTACTACTACAACTACTACAGCTACTACTACTACAACTACAACTAACTACTACCTACTACTACTAACTAGCTACACTACTACAAACTACTACACTACACTACTACACTACTCATACTACTACACTACTACTACTACTACTACTACTACTATCTACCACTACTATTACAACCACTACAGCTACCACTACTACTACAACTACTACAACAACTACTACTATTACTACTACTACCCCTACTACTACCCCTACTACTACAACTACTACAGCTACTACAACTACTACAACTACTACTACCACTACTACAACAACAACAACTACTACTACTACTACTACTACTACTACTACTACTACTACTACTACAACAACTACTACTACTACTACTACTACTACTACTACTACTACTACTACTACTACTACTACTTCAGTTACTACTACTACTACAACTACTACAGGTAGTAGGTAGTAGTAGTAGTAGTAGTAGTACTACTACTACTACTACTACTACTACTACTACTACTACTACTGCTAAAAATGAACGATGATGATGTTTATAATTACACTACCTACTGATCCTGCTATAGTATGACAGTGCTTCTCTGGAGGCTCTGAAGTAGACAGTAGAGGCTGCGCTTTGTTCTCATGTACACTTCGTTCTGCTCTTCAATAAATGCACAAGAATTTAGCTTTACTTTACAGGTAAGTCCTGATTTACAGCTGGTTTTTTTCTATTCTTGTTACTGCTAGTGTTTACTTTTTATGTTTTCTCATATCGAAATAATCCCATAATTAATTCTGAGGTGCACCCTCTTTGTTGCTGGCAATTATACACGTCTTGTCCATTCATACATGGACGAAGAATGAAGATGGAAAAAATCACTTTTATTTGCCTTTCTAGAGTTTTGAAGCTAGCTTGCTACAGACTTAAGCTTTGATTTGTTGCCTTAGAAGATTCAGCGCTATATAAATTCCATACATTATTAAGCTTTGTGTGTACGAAACAGAGACAGACTTAGCCAATGATCAGCGGTTCGTTGTGTGCATGACTGGTATCAGAGGGGAGTTCCTTTGGTCACAGTGGCTCACCAAGACTCCGTCATGGCGGTAATTTTGGATCGTGCCAAGCAAAAACAGGTAAGCTGTTTCTGTTCTACTCTGCGCATTTGAAAGTTTAACTGTATTGCTTTTTGCTCCATGCACAAGAGAATCATTATCTCTTGTTGATCTCTCTCTCTCTCTCTCTCTCTCTCTCTCTCTCTCTCTCCTCTCTCTCTCTCTCTCTCTCTCTCTCTCTCTCTCTCTCTCTCTCTCTCTCTCTCAGGTTATGGTTGATTTAAGGTTTATAATCATGTAATTTTCTTCTGTATTCAGTCATAAATTGTTACTGACATCATCTTTTTGTATGAGTTCGCTATCTATATTTGTGTGTATTTCTTCTTTAATCAGTCATAAATCATTATTTGTTTGTGCATTTGTTTTGCCAGTGATATGAATGAACTCACTGTTCCATCCTGAGCCCAACAAATGTATTGTGGTCCAAGGCCAATGTACATTAAATCATTTCAGAGTTCTCAGAGTTCTCCCTCCCCCCCCCCTCTCTCTCTCTCTCTCTCTCTCTCTCTCTCTCTCTCTCTCTCTCTTTCTCTCTCTGTATGTGTCAAAGTCAAAGTCAAAAGATTTATTTGTTAGGCCACTGACCCATACAAATGGAGTTCACATCCGCATAACATGCACATACAGTTCCACAGTTCCACATTCAAGTGCATCTTTCCTGATTAGATGTGCTTTGTAGACGTAATTACAGAGTTTCGAAATAATGTCTTTGTTTCCACAAGAAAGCAGTAACACAAATTTGAACATTGAGGGTTTTCTGTAGTATTTGGGGGGAATAAATT
>CM054167.1:37511874-37524374 GCA_028751875.1 Rapana venosa | reverse complement strand
GTTTATAGTCTCATCCGAAGGACTTTGACATTCAGTTCGATTTTTTTTGTCAAACTGGGAAGAAAGGACGAGGCTGGGAATCGAACCCAGAACCTCACGGTTTACTTGTTGGCAGGCAAACATCTTAACCATCCTGCCACCTTCCTTCTCATATACTACTACTACTACTACTACTACTACTACTACTACTACTACTACTACTACTACTACTACTACTACTACTACTACTACTACTACTACTACTGCTGCTGCTGCTGCTGCTGCTGCTGCTGCTACTGCTGCTACTGCTACTGCCACTGCTACTACTACTGATGCTACTAATGCTGCTGCTGCTGCTGTAGCTATTGTAGCAATTACAAACATGACAATAGGAACACAAATACACATCCACATATGCACACACACATACACACATACATACACACATATTAACAAACACATAAAAAAAACACGTACATACAAAAACACAGACACCACACACACACACACACACACACACACACACACACACATACACACACTCATACACACACACATGCACATACACACACAACCACACACACACACACACACTCACACGCACGCACACACACAGACACAGACACAGACACCCACACACCCACACACACACACACACCTTTTTTTTTTTTTAATATTTGCAGCTCTGACCTCTTGTGACGTCAATGGAGTAGATGACCCCTCTGACGTCATCAATGTCAAACGGATTACCCACACAATGGCTACCGAGTTGTCTGTGGAGGAGAAAGAAGGCAAGTTTTCTGCTGGTCTGCTAGTCTGCTGCTGTCTTGTCATTGCTTTTGCGGCTGTAGCTGCTGCTGCTGCTACTGCTACTACTACTACTACTACTACTACTACTACTACTACTACTACTACTACTACTACTACTACTACTACTACTACTACTACTACTGCTGCTGCTGCTGCTGCTGCTGCTGCTACTGCTGCTGCTTCTACTGCCGCTGCTGCTACTGCTTCTACTACTACTACTGCTGCTGCTGCTGCTACTGCTACTGCTACTACTACTCCTGCTGCTGCTACTGCTGCTGCTGCTACTGCTGCTGCTACTGCTACTGCTACTACTACTCCTGCTGCTGCTACTGCTGCTGCTGCTACTGCTGCTGCTGCTACTGCTTCTATTACTACTACTACTCCTGCTGCTGCTGCTGCTACTGCTACTGCTACTACTACTCCTGCTGCTGCTACTGCTGCTGCTGCTACTACTACTACTACTGCTACTATTACAACTCCTGCTTCTACTACTACTGCTTCTACTACTACTACTACTACTACTACTACTACTACTACTACTACTACTACTACTACTACTACTACTACTACTACTACTACTACTACTACTACTGCTGCTGCTGCTGCTGCTGCTGCTGCTGCTGCTACTACTACTACTACGACTACTACTACTCCTGCTGCTACTACTGCTGCTACTACTACTACTCCTACTACTCCTGCTGCTGCTACTGCTACTGCTACTGCTACTACTACTACTACTGCTGCTGCTGCTACTGCTGCTGCTACTGCTACTGCTACTACTACGACTACTGCTGCTGCTGCTGCTGTAGCTATTATAGCAATAACAAACATGACAATAGGAACACAAATACACACCCACATATGCACACACACACACACCCGTTTTTGAATATTTGCAGTTCTGACCTCTTGTGACGTCAATGGAGTAGATGACCCCTCTGACGTCATCAATGTCAAACGGATTACCCACACAATGGCTACCGAGTTGTCTGTGGAGGAGAAAGAAGGCAAGTTTTCTGCTGGTCTGCTAGTCTGCTGGTGTCTTTGTCCTGCTGGTGCATGTCGTGTTGACAACGAGTGTTGTCCGTTGCTTTATTTATTTATTTATTTATTTATTTATTTATACCACTTTAAGTCACGGCAGATTTCTCTGCGTGAAATTCGGGCTGCTCTCCCCGGGGAGAGCACGTCGCCACAAAAGCAACGCCACCCATTTTTTTTCCTTTTCTTTTTTCTGTCTACAATAGTATTTGTTTCCCTATCAGAGTGGCTTTTTTCTACATAATTTTGCCAGGGACAACTCTCTTGTTGCCGCGGGTTCTTTTACGTGCGCTAAATAATTATGTGCAACACACGGGACTTCGGTTTATCGTCTCATCCGAAAGACTAGCGTCCAGACCACCACTCATGATCTAATGGATGGGGGAAAAGTTTCGGGTCCAAACGGGATTCGAACCACCGCACACTTCCGACCCAGACTTTACGCTTTCTATACAGGCGCGTTACCTCTAGACCACCGTCTGTCCGTTTTCAGGTCTAAGAATTAGTTACAGACCATTTCCCCCAAAAAAGTGAAAACTGAGATCAGCTTTCTGGGTTGCATGAAAAGTGAACAATCAGTAAAGAGAAACAACAAGAGATGGATATTCTAATTGAAAATGATAGCTCGTCGATGATGTCTATAGAAGAACCTGAACATATCTCCTTTGTCCAGCGCTCATGGATGTCAGAGTAGGCCAGCCCATCCCTCGGGTTTGGATGTGCTGGACAGGTCTGGAGGCAGTGTTCCATGTTGCAGAATCACCAGTGTGGAACTTGGTGAACATGTGACTTGTCTGAGTGTGCAGTGTCTGGTCCTCAGTCTCACAGTCACTTGATCTTCTGTGTAGTCATCCTTACTGTTGAAATTAGGATGCTGCTGAAGCCATCTTACCTTTCGCTTTTCCTTCACAATTGTCGTTGCTTCAGCTCGACTTGTCCTCAGAAAGAAAAACTCTGAGCACATTACTCCTCTCTTGCGATCTCTCCACTGGTTGCCTGTGCCACAGAGAGTAAACTATAAGATCAGTACCCTCTGTTACAAATGTCTCCATAAAACAGCACCTTCCTACCTCTGTGAATGTCTTCACCTGTACACTCCTTCTCGTTACCTCCGCTCTGCTGCAGATACCTTGTGCTTAAATATACCTAGATTCAACAAGTCTACCGTTGGCCATCGCTCTTTCTATGTTTCTGGTTCATCGATCTGGAATTACCTCCCTCTCTCCCTTCGTCAAAAGCCTTCTTATGACGCTTTTAAATCCGGCCTCAAGACACATTTATTTGAAACCTAAGATTCTCCCCTCCTTTTCCATTTCATTTTTGTCCTGCCCTCAACAGCCAAAACCCCATCACCCTGCCGAGTGTACAACCTTTTATGTGTGTGCGTGGGTGTGTGTGAGTGTGACGTGCGTGCGTGCGAGCGTGTGTGTATACATTTGAATTTGTAAGGCTGCATGTGAATGAGTAGGATGAATGAAAGCGCTTTGATTTGTTTTTTGCAATATATAGTGCTATATAAATTCCATTTATTATTATTATTATTATTATTATCATTATTATTATTCATATGTCACCTCCTGCTCCTCTCCAGGCCTCTGACCTCTACCTTTACCTGCAGGTCAGCTTCCTCGTTACAATCGATGCTGAAATAAATTAAGATGAGCTTGATAGAAACCTTTTTTTTACGAAAATAATTATAGTTACACTTTCAGTGTTTTAAAATTGCTTTCTTATCAAAACAATCAGTTGCGATTTTTGAATAGTTTTGAATAGGGAAAATGTTATTACCATATAAAACCATTCACTGGGGAATATTAAATTTGGTATTACCTTTGTTTTGTTTTGTTTGCTTGACAGTGTTTTCATGTTTACGTGAAGTATACGTTGAGCTGAACAAGATACACGGGGGACGGGATAGCCTAGTGGTTAGAACATTGCGCTCGCAATCTGACAACCCGGGTTCGATTCCCGTTCAAGGGGATATTTTTCCCTGGAGTTAACGTTAGTGCAGACTCCACTCTCCCCTATAAGTCCTTCGGATGATACTGTAAACCGAGGCCCCGTGTGCGAACGCACGCAGAACATCTTGCGCACACGTTAAAATCCTGTTCCGCTTTTCGTAAGAGTAGGCCATTGTGTGCCGGTGGGAACAGTTGACAATTTACAAAACCGCATACACACGGGGACAGGATGTAAAAAAGCCCATAAGTGCTTATTCCATTATCCTCCATATAAAAGAATAAAATAAAAATTAAAAAAAATAAATAAATCTGTTCACATTGTGTATGATCTGTCTACGTATTTCTAAAAAATAGTGTGAACATAAGGGCCACGCCAAAATAAAAGGAAAGAAAAGAGAAAGAAGGAAACTAATAACAGGAAAAGAAAGAAAGGAAGAAGACAGAAAAGCCGTGGTACCTGTGCAGGCCTGTTGTCAGCCAGACTGCCGGGCAGAAGCCAGGTGATCCAGAAACAGGGTGTCACCTATTACGTGGACGGGGCACATACCACAGACAGCATGCAGGTGTGTTGTGGTGTGTGTGTGTGTGTGTGTGTTGTGTGTGTGTGTGTGTGTGTGTGTGGTGTTGGTGTGTGGTGTGGGTGGGTGGGTGTGTGGGGGGGTGTGGTGTGTTGGTGTGTGTGTGGTGTGTGTGCGTGTTGTGTAGTGTGTGGTGTGTGTTTGGTGTGTGTGTGTGGTGTGGTTGTGTGTGTGTGTGTTGTGTGGTGGTGTGTGTGTGGGTTGTTGTGGTGTGTGTGTGTGTTGTGGTGTGTGTGTGTGGTGTGTGTGTGGTGTGTGGTGTGGGTGTGTGTGTGTGTGGTGTGTGGTGTGTGTGTGTGTGTGTGTGTGTGTGTGCGTGGTGTGTGTGTGTGTGGGGGGGTGTGTGGGGTTGTATGTGTGGTGTGTGTGTGTGTGTGGTGTGTGTGGTGTAGTGTGTGGGGTGGTGTGGGGTGGTGGTGTGGTGGTGTGGTGTGTGTGTTGGTGTGTGGTGTGTGTGTGGTGTGTGTGGTGTGTGTGTGTGTGTGTGGTGGGTGTGTGTGGTGTGTGTGTGTGTATGTATGTGTGTATATGTGTGCGTGTGCGTGTGTGTGTGTGTGCGTGTGTGTGTGTGGTGTGTGTGTGCGTGTGTGTATGTGTTTGGTGTGGGGTGTCGGGTTGTGGTGGTGTGTGGTGTGTGGTGGTGGGTGTGGGTGTGTGGTGGTGTGGGGTGGTGGTGGTATGGGGTGTAGGGTGGTGGTGGTATTTGGTGGTGTGGGGTGGTGGTGTGGGGTGTAGGGTGGTGGTGTGTGGTGGTGGTGTGGGGTGTAGGGTGGTGGTGGTAGTGGTGGTGTAGGGTGGTGGGGTGGGGTGTAGGGTGGTGGTGGTAGTGGTAGTGTGGGGTGGTGGTGTGGGGTGTAGGGTGGTAGTGTGGGGTGGTGGTGTGGGGTGTAGGGTGGTGGTGGTAGTGGTAGTGTGGGGTGGTGGTGTGGGGTGTAGGGTGGTGGTATGGGGTGGTGGTGTGGGTGTGGTGGTGTGGGTGGTGGTGTGGGGTGTGGGTGGTGGTGGTGGTGTGGGGGATGGAGGCGCGGGTTAGTGACCGTACTTGAATGGAATAATGGTTTTTAATGACATCGGAAATGAAAGAAATTAGCTGTGATTACGAGTTGCAAGAAGGGAAAGAAAACACAATGGAGAGAAAGAGAAGGAAAAGGAGTAGGAGCAGAAAGAGCACGACGACGAGGAGGAGAAGGAGAAGGAGGAGGAGAAACAGGAGGAGGAGAAGAATTGCGAAGAATTGCGAAAAAGAAGAAAAATTGCGAAGAAGAAGAAGAAGAAGAAGAAGAGAGAAGAAGAGGAAGAAAGGAAGAAGAAGAATAAAGAGAAGGGGATGTGGATGCAAAGAAGAAGAAGGAGGAGCAGAAAGAGAAGGAGGAGAAGAAGAAGAAGAAACTACTATATGTACTGAATATGAGTGCTTTGAATGTACATTAGTGCGATTCATGCGATTGTGCAGACACTAGTACACGCTCTGAATGACCCTGACTCATTACTGATTGATGTTGTGCCTCTCACTGTTTCAGCAATGTGTGACATGGTTCAACGAATCTGCCCAAAAAGAGGCCGCCAACCTTGGGTATGTCATTTAAACTACTTGCTGTGCTCTTTTCTTTTCTTTTTTCTTCTTTTTTTTAAAAGATAGCACAGCCTCTTTTTTTGTAATGGAGGGATGGAGGAATACATGTATTCATTTAAACAAAAAACCTGGATGACTGAGAGAGATCGATGAGAGATTGTCTGGACGTAGGGAGAAATGGATAAGTAGGTGGGTGGGTGGGAAAGTGGGTGGGTGTACAGATGGCTGATTGGTTGGACAATAATAACAATAATAATAATAATAAATATAATAAATATAATAAATATAGTAAAAATAATAATAATAATGAGGTATAGATATTATATAGCGCTGAATCTTGTAAAGCAACAAATCAAAGCGCTCAGATGACATTTTTTTTATCAAGGGTAATGGAATAAGCACTCGTTTGCTTTTTTTTGCATCCAGTCCCCGTGTGTATGCGGTTTTGTAAATTTTGTCATCTGTTCCCACCGGCACACAATGGCCTACTCTTTCGAAAAGCGGAACAGGATTTTAACGTGAGCGCAAGATGTTCTGCATGCGTTCGCACACGGGGCCTCGGTTTATAGTCTCATCCGAAGGACTAAAGGAATCGAATTATCCGAAGGGATAAGTAGGTGGGTGGGAAAAAGGGTGGAAGTACAGGTTGCTGATTGGTTGGATAATAGACTGGCTGGATAATGGTTGGCTGGCTAATAATGTGGTTTGGTTGGTTGATACACTGGTTCCCTGTTCGTGGATGGATAGATGGATGAATTAATTGATCGATGGAGTGATTGTTTCATTTCTTCGTTTGTTGACCAGGTCAGTGATGCAGTGATAGTGGTTATTTTTCAGGTGCAAAGTATTCCGCACGCTAGTGTTTCGCATGAAGAAGGACAAGCCAGTGAAGAAGTTGTTGCCACTCTTGACGGTACTGGTTTTGAACAGATTGTTGTCGTGGTTGTCAGTTTGTCATCTTTGTCGTCTTTGTCATTGTCGATGTAATCATCAAGGCCTCATTGTTGTGGTGATTGTCAGTTTGTCATCTTTGTCGTCTTTGTCATTGTCGATGTAATCATCAAGGCCTCATTGTTGTGGTGGTTGTCAGTTTGTCATCTTTGTCATTGTCGATGTAATCTTCAAGGCCTCATTGTTGTGGTGGCTGTCAGTTTGTCATCTTTGTCATTGTCGATGTAATCATCAAGGCCTCATTGTTGTGGTCACCATGATTGTCATTGTGAACGTCATCATCGTCGTAAGACCACCATCAGCAACAGCAACAACCCCATTAACCCCACCATCACCACATCCCCCACCCCCAACCACCACCTTCACTACCACCACACCACCCCCTCCACCACAACCACTTCAACCAAAATCGTTTTTTATCTTGACATCGTCTTCATCGCTGTCGTCGTCATCACCATCAAGCTAGCGTATTTTGGGGTTTTCTTTTGATATTTCATAATGTTGTTGTTCTTCTCTGCCACGTGGGTTTTCATGAATAAAGTAGGTTGACAATCCAGATAGAGGATTGTCTCCCCTCTCTGAAACGGATGTTTACTTTTGTATGTGCCTCCGATCTGCTTTAAGTAGTTCCTTTTACCCTACCCTTTTCTGCTCTCTCTCCCTCTCTCTCTCTTCATGTGTTTTCCGTCTTCATAAATTTTAGTCTATGCTTGCTTAATCACGCGTGTGTGTGTCCGTGTGTGTATGTGTGTGTATCCGGTGTGTGTGTGTGTGTGTTGTGTGTGTGTGTGGTCCTGTGTGTGTGTGTGTGTGTCGTGTGTGTGTCCGTGTGGTGTGTGTGTGTGTGTGTGTGTGTCCGTGGTGTCGTGTGTCGTGTGTGTGTTGTGCGTGATGTGTGTGTGTGTCCGTGTGTGTGTGTGTGTGACGGTGTGTGTTGTCCGTGTGTG
The DNA here is from genome assembly GCA_028751875.1 of Rapana venosa. Classification (NCBI taxonomy): domain Eukaryota; kingdom Metazoa; phylum Mollusca; class Gastropoda; order Neogastropoda; family Muricidae; genus Rapana; species Rapana venosa. Next base: position 37,516,534 of record CM054167.1, on the reverse strand, counting down.
TGTGTGTGTGTGTGTGTGGTGTTGTCCGTGTGGTGTGTGTGTGTTCCGGTGTGTGTGTGGTCCGTGTGTGTGTGTCCGTGTGTGGGGTGTGTGTGTGTGTGTGTCGTCCTCGCTGTGTGTGTGTTGTGCCGTGTGTGTGTGTCCGTGTGTTGTGTGTGTGCTGTGTTGTGTCCGGCGTGTGTGTGTGTGTGTGTGTGTGTGTGTGTGTGTGTGTGTCGCGCGTCCGCGTGTGTGTGTGTGTCCGTGTGTGTGTGTGTGTGTGTGTGTCGTGTTTTGTGTGTGTCCGTGGTGTGTGTGTTGTGTTGTGTGTGTGGGGTGTGTGTGTGTCCGTGTGTGTGTGTGTGTGTGTGTCTGTGTGTGTGTGTGTCCGTGTGTGTGTGTGTGTTTGTGTGTGTGTCGTGTGTGTGTGTGTCGTGTGGTGTGTCGGTGTGTGTGTGTGTTGTGTGTCCGTGTGTGTTGTGTCGTGTGTGGTGTGTGTGTGTCCGGTGTGTGGTGTGTGTGTGTGTGTGTGTGTGTGTGTCCGTGTGTTGTGTGGTTGTCCGTGTGTGGGTGTTGTGTGTGCGTGTGTTGGTGTGTCCGTGTGTGTGTGTGGTTTTTTGTGTCACGTCCGCGTGTGTGGTGTGTGTGTTGTGTGTCCGTGTGTGTGTGGTGTGTGTGTCGTGGTTGTGTGTGGTGGTGTGTGTTGTGTGCCGTGTGTGTGTGTGTGTGTGTGTGTGTGTGTGTGTTGTGTCCGTGTGTGTGGTGTGTGTGTGTGTGTGTCCGTGTGTGTGTGTGTGTGTGTGTCCGTGTGTGTGGTGTTCCGATCGCGCTCTGTTTTGTGATGGCCGTAATCACAGAGGTGTCGTGCGCTTGTGTGTAGTGTGTGTCCGTGTGGTTGTGTGTCCCGTTGTTGTGTGTTGTCCGTGTGTGTGTGTGTGTGTGTGTCCTGTGTGTTGTGTGCTGTGTGCGTTGTGTGTGTGTGTGTGTGTGTGTGTGGCCGTGTGTGTGTGTGTGTGTGTGCGTGTGTGTGTGTGTGTGTGTGTGTGTCGTGTGTGTGTGTGTCGGTCCCGACTCGCGTCCTCCTTTTAATGAATGATGGCACAGTAATCACACCAGCGTGCGTGCGTGGGGTGTGTATGTGGTGTCCGTGTGTGTGTGTTTTTTCCGTGTGTGTGTGTGGTGTGTGTTGTGTGTGTGGTGGTCCGTGTGTTGTGTTTTGGTTTTCCGTTGTGTGGTGTGTTGTTTTGTGGGGCCGGGGTGTGGGGGTGTTTTGGGGGCGTGTGTGTGTGTGTGTGTGGTGTTTTTGGTTTTTTCGCGCGTGCGCGCGCGTGCGCTTTCCAAAAAACCCACGAATTGGGTTTCTTTTGCCTGGCCTTCTTCCCTACTGATGGCCTTAACTGACCGCCAAAAATTTTCCCCCGGGGTTTAAACTTGATTTAAATTCCACTGCTGCTGTCTGTCTGCGCTGAAACTGCGTCTGTCTTTGGTCTGTTTCCCCGTCTGTGGTCACCTTATAAATTTTGTGGTTTTTATTGCCTGTCGGGATAATACCTCTGAATGAAATTCCTCAACACCCCCCCTAAAAAAAAGTGGTTGTTTTATGTGCCCCCTTCTAATCTCAGCTTCACCACCACCCCCGCCCCCTCCACCCCCCTCCAAAAAAAAGTGTGTGTTTTATGTGCCTGTCTGTGAGTCATCAGCCTCACCCACATCCCCCCCCCCTTTCCCGCCCAAAAGTCATCAGCCTCACCCACATCCCGCCCCAAAATTTCCGAGATCCTAGCGTTGGCAAATGATCGCCATAAGTGAAGCAAACTTGTGATCTGTGTAGCATCCCACAACCGTTCTTGATCGAAGGAAAAGTGTAGTGTAGTGTAGTGTAGTGTAGTGTAGTGTAGTGTAGTGTAGTGTGGTGTGGTGTGGTGTGGTGTGGTGTGGTGTAGTGTAGTGTAGTGTAGTGTACTGTAGTGTAGTGTAGTGTAGTGTCGTGTATTATCGTGCAGTGTACATTTTTTTTTTTTTTTATACTTTTATTTCGAGGATAATGGAATAACCACTCATGTGCTTTTTTTTAACCCAGTCCCCGTGTGTATGCAGTTTTGTCAAATTTGTCATCCGTTCCCACCGGCACACAGCGGCCTACTCTTCCGAAAAGCGGAACGGGTTTTAAACGTGTGTGCAAGATGTTCTGCGTGCGTTCGCACACGGAACCTCGGTTTATAGTCTCATCCGAAGGACTTTTGGGGAGAGTGGAGTCGGCACTGATGTTAACTCCAGAGAAAAAAATCCTCTCGAACGGGAATCGAACCCGGGTCAGCAGATCACGAATACATCACTGTAACCACCAGGCTATCCCGTCCTGTAACACGTGGTCAAAACTCAGCTGACATAACTACCAGCTCCCTGTGACCCTTCAGAGCCAAGTCAAGGACACACGCATGGGAAGGATTTTAACCCTCACGCACAACTGACCAGTCCAAAGCAGGACCTCACGTGTGCTGGCTCATTGATGGATGATGCTGCTGCTCGAGTCCCTTCTCGTGGGATGGGGACATCACGTTGGTCGTATCGGAAAATAAAATCTCCACACTGCCGCGATTCCTGTCAGCACAGCAGACGAATCATTTATAGAGATGTGTGACAAGACAAATCTCTCACAGGTTGATCTGTATCTGCTGAATTTTTAAAATGTGAAACCTGGAGAGATGCGTCCTTCTAGTACAATTAGCTGCTCATAGAAGTTCTGGTTCCGAATGTATTTTTGTTAATGTAAAAATGTATTCACTTAAGCATGGTTTCTGAAACCTTTTTGCACGAACATCTCTGGCCACCTTGCAATGCTCCCAGACGAATTCTTCTGGCCCCCAAATCCAACCAGCAAAATAGCTGTGTACGTTTGGCTCCAAATACCTTGTCAGGTACACACATGTACACAAGGAAAGGGGACGGGATAGCCTAGAGGTCAGAATATTGCGCTCGCAATCTGACGACCCGGGTTCCATTCCCGTTCAAGGAGATATTTTCCCCTGGAGTTAACATCAGTGCAGACTTCACTCTCCCCAAAAGTCCTTCGGATGAGACTTTAAACCGAGGCCCCGTGTGCGAACGCACGCAGAACATCTCGCGCACATATTAAATCCTTTTCCGCTTTTCGTAAAAGTAGGCCATTGTGTGCCGGTGGGAACAGATGACAGAGTTTACAAAAACCACATACACACGGGGACTGGATGTACAAAAGCACATGAGTGCTTATTCCATTACCCTCGATATAAAAGAAAAAATAGAAATAGAAATGAAGGAGCTCTTGTTCTAGATGCCCTGGACCTGGGAGAGGACCCCCACAGTGCCAAACGGGTCTCCCTGTCCCAGCTGGCAGTCTGCAAGAACCTTCAGGAAGAAGAAGAAGACGAGGACCCCGTGCCACTCCGTCCTGAGGCTTCCCACCATGATGCCCTTTGCTTCCCCAGCATCATCTCCGGCCTCTGGTGGGCAGGGATGGCCAAAGACAAGGACCTTCAGAAGATGGCCATGGACGACCTGGCCTCAGACAAGGACCTTCAGAAGGAAGAGCCGGGGCTACCGTGCTCCAATGGACCGCTGGGCCAAGAAGACGAGGTTCACGTGCAGGTGCTAGTGACCGGCAGTCTGGCTTTGGCTGGTGGCGTTCTGGCCATCATTCAGCCTGGATTTTGGCTTTGAGGGATCTGGATGTCGGTGACTAAGATGGGACGAGAGTAGTAGTCCGGTTATAGGGGGAAACGTTCTTTCCAGCAGAGTAGTGTGGTCATTGTCACAAGTTGAGAGAAGAAGGGGAGAACAAGCTCCACTTTGGCTTCTTTGCTGAGATCTGTGAGATGTCGTTGGGGCCGTCACCGTGTAGAGCGGTTTACCAGCTTCCTCCATTTATGTCGGGTATATGTTTAAAGCTGGGTCTCGGTAAAAGACTTTCTTGTCTAATTTGTAGTATGGTCTGTCCACAATTTTGTTGTTTACTGTTGTTGTTACTGTTGCTGCTGCTGTAGTCATCGTCGTTGTAGTTATGTACACTTCTTTCTCCCACTCACTACATTTCTCTGAGAATTGTAAAGTAGTAAGGCCTGGGTCACAATGACTCTACTGTGTTTTCCTTTATGCTTACATGGACAGTGTCAGAAACACTGAGTTTTCTCTAAAAAACAAACAAACTGGATTTCAGTTGTTTTGTTCTGGTGATGTATTGGGTTTTTATTACAGATCTTTAAAAGAAGATTGTTTAAATTGAGTTGTTCATCAGATAAATATACTCGTAAAAACTATGAAAAGAAGGTATCGCTTGTTATGTATCTAAAGACAGTTTTGAACAAAAAAAGAACGGAGGTTTTGTGCATGAGTTGTTTTTGTTCTGGTGTACAACATTATTTTTTTTTCTTGAAATCTGAAAATTCCTAAGACCACACACACACACAAATCTAAGGTTTTAAGTTGTTTAATACTTTTCAGAAAACAAGACTTGTTGAAGCTCCAAACTCCTTGAAATAATGGAAACAAAATTTCCCCCAGGGGATGCCGGGGGCCTATCAGTATAAATAGCATCCCCACATTCTGGAAATTCTGTGCTATAAATTTCCTTTTTTCTATCACTCTCTTTGTTTCTGCCTTGTTCATTTTCTTCCTGTCACCTCCTTCTTGTCTATTTTCTGCC
>CM054167.1:37491874-37506874 GCA_028751875.1 Rapana venosa | reverse complement strand
TACTCCTCCCCCCCCCAAGCTAACCCCTCCCCCCTGTACTCCTTCCCCCCCCCCAAGCTACCCCTCCCCCCTGTAACTCCTCCCCCCCCAAGCTACCCCCCCCCTGTACTCCTCCCCTCCCAAGCTACCCCTCCCCCCTGTACCTCCTCCCCCCCCCCAAGCTACCCCTCCCCCCTGTATCCGGTGGGAACAGATGACAAAATTTACAAAACCGCATACACACGGGGATTTGATGCAAAAAGAAAAAGCACATGAGTGCTTATTCCATTATCCTCGGTTAAAAACAAGTAATCTGAGCGCTTTGATTTGTTGCTTTACAAGATTCAGCGCTAAAAAAATTCCATACATTATTATTATTATTATTATTATTATCTCAAGTGCACTCTACTCCGGTTTCATTCAGAGAAATTCATCAAAATTCTCAACAAGACTCAACTTGCCAGGAGAGAGTAAAGTGTTAAAATTGAACGACCTGAAAAAAGTCGGTATCATAATGATAATAAAATGATAAAAGTCCTAAAAATATTTTTTCATCCAGTTTCTGCTGGGAGGAAGACTTGAAAGAAAGATTTTCAAAGACTTTCAAAGTGCCAATCATACAGTTATGTATAAAAGATGTATAACAGAACATATATGTAACGTGGGAACGGATGACAAAATGTCCATGTCACTGACTTGCAAAAACTGCATATACACGGGAACTGGAAGAAAAAAGCACATGAGCGCTTATTCCATTATCCTCAAAATAAAAAAACAAAACATATTTAACCAACACACAGAAGACGTCGATTCAAAAATTGTTCAGACATCAGTCAACTAAACTTGTAAAAAAAAAAAAAGAATCTTCTCTAAAGCAGCAACATTACGGTTGAAAGTTGAAACCAGCCGCCATGGCGCAGTGGTTAGCGTCATGAACCTGGGACTGGCAGGTCGCGAGCTCGAATGCCGTAAGAGTCGCAGGGATTGTTCAACATACCATAAACTGAATATCTCCAGCACCACTATGAATGAAATCAGCACGACCCAGCACCATCTTCCTTTTCCGCATCATCCTCTCAGGTTTGCGCCCGGATGTGCCTTCCACACCTCGTTATTTTCTAGGTCACAACACCTCTCCCTTTCCCCCTTTTCAAATTAGCTGGAAGAAAACGTGCATTGAATTAATTAACCTCAACGATCATCCGGGAGGGTAGAGTCACTGAAATGTGTGTCTTCTTCAAGCCAGTTTACAAACAGGAAAGACTATCCTGGAAATTGAAGAGACTTGAAAAATGCATCCGGGCAACCATGTGAAAGTATTGTTCAGAGTATGCACACGGTGCTTTGCTCCATCTCTACCCAGAATTGAGCTGTATAGTTTGTATTACTACTACTACTATAATGATGATCGTCAATATCAGTGTCTGCTATTTTGCGTTGCGCTGTATTCCAGTTGTATGGTACGCAGCGACTTACTACCGATGCTTTGCAACTTTTTCAATAACCGTGGAGGTGTGTGCGCGCGTGTATGTATGTGTGCTTGTGTATCTTTGAATTAACGTCCGATGCACATTATGTGATTTGGAAGACCCCCCCACCCCCGCCCTCAACCACCACCAACAAATCAAGTAATACAAGTAACTACCTATTGATAAGCAAAATTAACAGAATTTAAAGGAATCTACTGAATGAAAAAACACAACGTTACCTCAAGTATTAACTGAGCAGTTGGGAGAATGTTCTTTTGCCTTCAAATGAAGGTAAACTCTCTTGAAAACCTGGGCATTCAGAATGTATATGCTGATTTGTTAATCGTTTACCACAAGGGCACGATACATTCCTACTAAATTTTGTTTTATAAGCGTCCAATGGTAAAACAATGATGTGATAGTTCTGCTCATATGTAAAGGCACCTTATCATGATGGAAATTCTTATTTAAAAAAACCCAACAAAACTGCTGCGTTATCTAAGATTTGTGACTCTGAAGTTTTGTGGCGGATTCATTGCCGTTTAAACGTGGTACTTGGTTAAAGCGATTCCAAAAGAGCAGTGACACTCCTGTACCGTTTATGGAACTTGTAACTTGAGTTTTTAGATTGGTTAACTCCCTGTTTTGCAGTCTGATCAGCGAGATCATTTCCAAATATAGCACAGTGGAATGGAATCCATAGAAAGGTAACAGGAGTACCACGTAAAGTTAGGAAATTAATGAAGGCGTTGATTTCACTAATATTCCAACTCCCGTGTTGTCACAATAACTTACCGACTGCAAAGCACTTAACCCAGACTTAGAGTCAACACAGTCATATCAAAGCTTTGGAAACAGAAACAGGTAAATCTAAAAGGAATTTCAGTGCCATTGAAATCGCCACAACCTCTGCCAATAAATATGGACGTATTTTTCCAACATAGAGAGATTTGCTTATCTAAGAGCTGGAATTACATGGCATGTCTCTGCTTCATGATTATCCAATAGTGAACCATCAGTGAAAACTTGCAAATGTCCTGGATATTGCTCATAAAGACGGTTTTTAATGTTGGAAGCTAAGATATGTGGATGGACACTTTTCTTTAGATCTGTGTCATCAGTGTGTGTGCTTTATTTTATTTACTTTTATTTACTTTATTCTTTTATATCGAGGATAATGGAATAAGCACTTATGTGCTTTTTTACCTCCAGTCCCTGTGTGTATGCGGTTTTGTCAGTTTTGTCATCCGTGTCCACCGGCACACAATGGCCTAGTCTTACGAAAAGCGGAACAGGACTTAACGTGTGTGTGTGTGTGTGTGTGTGTGTGTGTATGTGTGTGTGAGAGTGTGTGTGTGTGTGAGGGGAGGTATAGAGTATGAAAGTGAAGAGAGGGAGAATGAAGGGCAGCAAAAGTGCGTATCATAACAAGGCGATTACGTAGGCTCATTCACACTGTCTCATTAAAATACACCGACACACCCAAACGCTTCAACACCCCCCCCCCCCCACACACACCACACACACCACACACACTATAATTCTGACATCACACACACACACGCACACACAACACACACACACACACACACACACACACACACAACACACGCCGCACGCACGTTGACAACAACAATGATTAATGATGTCAACAATGGTACAAAACATGCTTTCTCCACTCCGAAAATCACAGCCAGGGGCGCTAACCCACTGTTAGGCCTCCGAATTCTAGTTGTACGACACTACTCCTATGTCCACCGGTGTTACGGGAAAACTGTGTGCCCCATTGTTATTTGTTTGTCGGTTAATTCTTTAAGCATGTTCTTTTTCTGTTATTGTTTGTGCGGCTGCTGTTGCTATTATTCTAAGAGCTTGTCATGTATAACGACACTTCCCACATAACATTGTAAAGCATAACAACATTGTAATGCAGGCCTCGGCACTTTGTTCAAATACACCAATAACCCACACATACAGCTTTCGGGCTGTGTCAAATGAAAACACATGTAATGCTGAATAATTGACTCCTTTTCCCGTTAAGTTTAAATTCTCTTAATCTCAAGGATTCATTTACACTGGGTTTGCTTTTCGGCCAGTAAAAGGTAACGGTAAAGGAGTCCCATAACCTATAAGGTCGTAGGGGAGCGAGGCGTCAGAGACCTCACTTCTCTAGGGCCAGCATATTGAGGGTTGCGCCCATCTCCTCTCCCTCGCTGCTTTACCTTCCCTGACCCTAAAGAGGGCAGGTACCCATTGACAGCTGGGTGAACTGGGGGAACTGTACTGAAGCCAAGGCACGCAAACGGTCACCCATCCAACTGGTAACCACGCTCGACGCTGCTTAACTTGGCTGGGGGAAAGCGAGTGCTCCGACCACTGAGCTATGCAGTCCCCTTCGGCTAGTACCTACTATCTGCTAAATAATGCTGTATAAAGCTAGCAGTCTTAACTACAGTCCCCTCTTTCCAAGGTAAGAAAAAGCCGTTCAGATATTTTCTTTTCCGTTTACCTCTCAACCCTGGGATATCTGAACATAATCCTCATTATTTAGGTTTATTCCTTGTGTTGGATGATTTCGAGTGAAGTCATCATATGACATCGAAAAACCAAACATTTAGAAAATGATAAGTCCTTGAGCCATCCCAAAATCTATTAAAGCCTGCTTCTATTTCTGTGGATAGAAAACAAGACAAGGCGGAGGAGAAACAGCAAGAGAAGCAGCAGAAGAAGAACAATACAGCAAAGAACCAGGAACAGTTCTTGAACTGTGAACAGTAGTGTTGTTTTTGGTAGCCGCAAACAGATTCTCTGGTGTCACTGGGCTGCTCTGAGTAGCTGGTGCTGATTACAGACAGTTCAGGTATGAATGCAGCGGAACTTAAGAGGTCGCCATAATTCTAAGACATGATATGAAAGAAGAGCTATAGTTCACGAGAGAGAGAGAGAGAGAGAGAGAGAGAGAGAGAGAGAGAGAGAGAGAGAGAGAGATTTATATTCATTTTTTTCTGTTATATCGAGGATAATGGAATAAGCCCTCATCTGCTTTTATACATCCAGTCCCCATGTGTAACCGGTTTTGCAACTTCTGTCATCTGTTCCCACCGGCACACAATGGCCTACTCTTCCGAAAAGCGGAACAGGATTTAACGTGTGCGCGAGATGTTCTGCGTGCGTTCGCACAAGGGACCTCGGTTTCTAGTCTCATCAGGACTTTGGGGAGAGTGGAGGAGTCTGCACTGATGTTAACTCCAGGGGGAAAATATCCCCCTTGGACGGGAATCGAACCCGCGTCGTCAGATTGCAAGCGCAATGTTCTAACCACTAGGCTATCCCGTCCCCCTGAGAGAGAGCGAAAGCGAGAGAGAGAGAGAGAGAGAGAGAGAGAGAGAGAGAGAGAGAGAGAGAGAGAGAGAGAGAGAGAGAGAGAGAGAAAGACAGACAGAGACAGACAGAGACAGAGAGAGAGAGACAGACAGAGACAGAGAGAAACAGACAGACAGAGACAGACAGATAGACAGGCAGACAGATAGACAGAGACAGACAGACAGACAGAGACAGACAGACAGACAGAGACAGAGAGAGACAGACAGACAGAGACGGAGACAAAAACAAAGAGAGAGAGGGGAGGGGTGGGTGGGGGTGGTGTTTTTGCTTTCACCATTGAAATTGGCCGAGTGGCCCCTGCCATGCCTCCTTGAGACGTCCTCAATAAAAAGTTTCGAGTTCGAGTCCTCCGGAACAGAGCCAGATTCCTCCAGACCATGCCAGTGCTACCTCCCAGAACCTCCCTACCCCTTAGGCGGTGGCAGGATGGTTAAGATGTTCGCCTGCCAACAAGTCAACCGTGAGGTAGTGGGTTCCATTCCCAGCCTCGCCCTTTCTTCCCAGTTTGACCCCAAAAAATCGAACTGAATGTTAAAGTCCTTCGGATGAGACTATAAACCGAGGTCCCGTGTTCGAACGCACGTAGAACATCTTGTGCACACGTTAAATCCTGTTCCGCGTTTCGTAAGAGTAGGCCATTGTGTGCCGGTGGGAACAGATGACATAATTTACAAAACCGCATACACACGGGGACTGAATGTAAAAAAGCACATAAGTGCTTATTCCATTATCCTCGATATAAAAGAATAAAAAATTTTTTAAAAATATACACACACTATGACAACTACCCGCAGTCCCTAAACTGAAATCTCCGATGGGACGTAAATTCAACCAGAACAACAACAACGACGACAAGCACAACAACAACACAACAAACAACAATACACACACAACAACACATCACCACCACCACCACACACCACAACGACAACAACACACAAAACGACGGTAACAACCACAACAACAACAACAACAACCACAACAACAACAACAAAAAACAAAACACAACAACAACAACATTAACAACAAACACCACCACCAACTACCACACCCACCACCACACACAACACAACAACAACGGACAACATCAAAACGACGACAACAACGCAACAACGACAACAACGACGTTAACAACATACAACAAAGACAACAAAACCCACAAAAAACAACCACAACATCAACAACATTAAAACAACAACACACGTCCCACCACCACCACCACCAAACGACAACAACACAACATCGACGGCAAACAACAACAACACACACCAACACCTACACACCCCAAGCCAGGTTGGTTCTGCATGGTCTTTGTCCTGGTCAAGTTGAACCCGGAATAGCCCATCCCTGGTTAAATAACCAGATGCATGCTGGGTACTATATATATTCGTAGAATCAGAACTGTTTGACTGAAGAATTTAAGTGTACTGTTGTTGCCATTATAAAACATCGCTGGGGGTCAGTTTTGTCGGGGGGTGTATTTGGTGGTCACTACACCGGATGCAGGCAGAAAAAGCGGCCCAGGCTCTCGCATCCTCCTCCTCCTCCTCCTGCCCATAGCCCATAGCTGCCCTGGGTGAAAAGGTGAGTGGATGGTTTTTGTTTGTGCAGGAGGCGATTTGTAACCTGTACTGTTGGAATGTGTACTGGAGTCTGTGTAAGAGAGAGAGAGAGAGAGAGAGAGAGAGAGAGAGAGAGAGAGAGAAGAGAGAGAGAGAGAGAGAGAGAGTGTGTGTGTGTGTGTGTGTGTGTGTGTGATTCAGAGTCAGATTCCGATTCAGATTCAGATTATTTTATTGCCATTTAAGTCATGTAGACTTATTTGACACAAAAATACCCTCAATTATAATTATTATCTATTTTGTCTAAAAGTGGTGTACACTAAAAAACATGTTGCATTCTACTTTTTTTTCCTCTTTTTTCAAAACGCTCATACACATATCTGATGATATCTGCTTGATATATATCAACTGTGATTATGTCACTTAATTTATGTACACAGTTTTTTGTGTTCTTTGTCTTTTGTTTTGATTTCTAATAACAAATTATTTCTGAGTTATTTCTCTGTGTGTGTGTTGTGTGGTGTGTGTGTGTGTGTGTTGTGTGTGTGTGTGTGTGTGTGTGTGTGTGTGTGTGTGTGTTGTGTGTGTGGTGTCAAAGTCAGAGTCAAACTTTTATTTTCAGATGGTACATTGAATAAGCAGTGTGTGTGTGTGTGTGTGTTGTGTGTGTGTGTGTGTGTGTGTGTGTGTGTGTGTGTGACATTTCAGAGCGAGGAGGCTGTTATGCTGAAATGCTGAACATATAATGCGCTTACATGAAACAGCTTTAATGGTTGATACTCTCTCTTTTTTTAAAAGTGACTGAGTTAAAACAAGCCATTCAAAATTTCTTTAAATTTTGAGTCAGTTGTTTGACTTACCCAAACTTTTACTCAAAAACTGAACTTTTGGATGTATATCGAACTTTTCCGCCTCTTTTTGTGTGTGTTTTGCTTGACTACTTTTTATTTGTGCATGTTGCGATAGGACTTGTGGTGAAGGTGTTTTAGTTCTGGTTGTCTTGTCTGATAAAATTCTAAGATGTAATAAACAAACATGTTGTGACAAATGCAATGGTCTTTCTCGGGAAAGAACAACTTAACTCTCTTGTATTGTATTGTATTGTATTGTATTCCACTCTAAGTCATGCCATAGTTTTCTGCGTGAACTTCGGGCTGCTGTCCCCGGGGAGAGCGCGTCGCCAGAAGAACAGCGCCACCTTTTTGCTTTTGTTTGTTTTTGATTGTCTTTTTCTGGCTGCATGTGTAAATTGTTTCGCTATCAGATTGGCTTTTTTCAACATAATTTTGCCAAGGACAACTCTTGTTGCCGTGAATTCTTTTACTCATGCTAAATGTGTGTTGCACACGGGACCTAGGTTTATCAACTCATCCGAAAGACTAGCACCCTGACCACCACTCACGGTCTAGTGGATGAGGGAAAAGTTTCGGGCACAAACGGGGATCAAACCACCGCACACTTCTAACCCGGACTTTTCGCTTTCTAGGCAGGTGCGTTACCTCTAGACCACCAATCCACATAATTGGATCGATTCTATCGTATTTTATTCCATCTTTTTTTGGAATAGACGTACTTCCAGTGTGGATTTTTCTCTGTTTTGAGTACATGAAAACATAGCTGATGAAATGAACAAAATAATGAAAAAAAGAAAGAATGAACGAACGAAAGCGTAAAGGAATGAAGGAGTAAATGAGAAGCTTGCTATCAAAACACAGCCACGCTTGTACAGCAACCGTGCTGCGGCCCTGTGAAGTAAGGTCAGAGATTTATTGATCTATTTATATCGAGGATAATGGAATAAGCACTCATGTGCTTTTTTACATCCAGTCCCCGTGTGTATGCGGTTTTGCAACTTCTGTCATCTGTTCCCACCGGCACGCAATGGCCTACTCTTACGAAATACGGAACAGGATTTAACGTGTGCGCAAGATGTTCTGCGTGCGTTCGCACACGGGGCCTCGGTTTATCGTCTCATCCGAAGGACTTTTGGGGAGAGTGGAGTTGGCACTGATGTTAACTCTTGAACGGGAATCGAACCCGGGTCGTCAGATTGCGAGCGCAATGTTTTGACCACTAGGCTATCCCGTATCCCAGAGAGAGAGAGAGAGAGAGAGGAGAGAGAGAGAGAGAGAGAGAGAGAGAGAGAGAGAGAGAAAACAGCCAGCTCAACAGAAAGTGAGGCGAAAGACAAAACTGTTTTCAAAGATTGCACTTGAATTAATTATATTTTATTATCATGTCAGTCGTATTGAAATTAATGTGAAAGCTTTTATGTAATAAACAAAAATAGTGTGACGAATGCACTGGTCTTTTTTTGGGGGAAGAACAATTTGATTGTGCCGATTTTCTCCTATTCCCCTATTTACAGCGAGTTTTACAAAACTAAACAAACCATAATAATTGAAAAAGATATCTAAATGCACAAGCGTTTTTCGCAAATACACTTCACAAAACTCGCCTTACATTTAGTAGTCCTATGATGTAAAAGTCGTCCTTAAAACTAAATAATTCACAAAGTTTGAGAAAAACAATGGTCACACAAACACACACACACACAACACACACAAACACACACAAACACACACACACACACGCAAACACACACACACACACACACACACACACACACACACACACACAAACACACACACACACACACACACACACACACACACACACACACACACACACACACACACACTGGAGTTAACATCAGTGCCGACTCAACTCTCCCCAAAAGTTCTTCGGATGAGACTATAAACCAAGGTCCCGTGTGTGAAGGCACGTACAACATCTTGCACACTGACAAACCTACATACAGACATGAATAAATAGTAAACTAGACAAAAACCATTTCACAACAATGATCGAAATCCGTATGTGTGTGTGTGTGTGTGTGTGTGTGTGTGTGTGTGTGTGTGTGTGTGTGTGTGTGTGTGTGTGTGTGTGTTTGGGTACAGATTGCACAAGCATTTTGAAGATTTTGTGCACAGGTCTCTCTCTCTCTCTCTCTCTCTCTCTCTCTCTCTCTCTCTCTCTCTCTCTCTCTCTCTCTCTCTCTCTCTCTCTCTCTCTCTCTCTCGTTTGTATAGAGAAGGAAATCATAAAGCGATGATATTTGGTAGGGCTTGTCACTATAGTCGTGTGTTTGTTACTTGCCAATCTATGTTAATATGTTTGTGGTTAAGCCACTTTTTCTTGCCTTGATCTTTAATTACGGATTTCGATCATTTTTGTTAAATGGTTTTTGTCTAGTTCATTATTTATTATAGGTTTGTCAGTAATATTGGGCTTGTGTTTAGTTCTGTTACAGTAGAATAATTTGGATGTGTGAGGTATAGTGTCATGTTGGATGATATATTTATTTGTATGGGTATCGATTTTGATTTGTGTGTATGTGTGAGTTTATTGTACCTGTGTGTATGTGTGTATGTGTGCGTGTGTGTTGCGTTCATAAACTGGTGACTGTGGAAAGAGAGTTGTGAGATCGTTTAGTTTCATTGCAATAGGAAAAAGGTAAAGGTAAAGGATTCCCATAACCTATAAGGTCGTAGGGGAGCGAGGCGTCAGAGACCTCACTTCTCTAGGGCCAGCATATTGAGGGCGGCGCCCATCTCCTCTCCCTCGCTGCTTTACCTTCCCTGACCCTAAAGAGGGCAGGTACCCATTTACAGCTGGGTGAACTGGGGGAACTGTACGGAAGCCAAGGCGCGCAAACGGTCACCCATCCAAGTGGTAACCACGCTCGACGCTGCTTAACTTGGCTGGGGGAAAGCGAGTGCTCCGACCACTGAGCTATCCCGTCCCCTTCCATTGCTATTTCATTGCAATAGCTAATGTAAAATCAATTGCTTCCACTTTTGTCTCTGACTTTTACAAAGTTGGGCTGATTGGTTGTTTGGTTGTTGAAATGCATGACTGTGCGAGTGTGGATGGCAAAAGTGTGAATGTACCGTTATGTATGAGGGAAAATTTGATGCGTATAGATATGTAATTAGTCAGTTTATATTGGTTGGTTGGTTCATCATATAATTGACTGATTATGTCTGTAGTTGATTGCACGTATAAGTAGGTGAATAAGTGTATTGTCAGCTTCATTGTGTATAATTATGTTATGCATTTCTTCATGTTTGTTTGCCTGTTGGTTTTCTTTTTTTCATGAGGGCCTGGTGTAAAGAAGCCCCTGGCTTATCCATTTACCCTCAATAAAACATTGGAGTTTGAGTTCTAGTTCTCCCTCTCTCTCTATCAGGTAAAATACCCACGGCCATTTTCACCTGAGATAATTCAGTTCAATAATAATTTCAAAATTTTTACAACAGTGAGGTCTACTCTCTGATCGATAACAAAGATGACAATGGCAACTATGATAAAACAGTAATGAAAACAGCAAGAACAGAAACGATATGAAGATGAAAGGTAGTTATGCTGAAGATGATGATGACGACGATAATGATGACGACCAGCACCATAATTATGATGATGTCACAGATTACTATGACGACGCTAAAGGTACAGAAGAACAACACAGGACGTGGATAATAAGAATGATGATGATATTAATCAAGTCAATACACTGGTGATGGTTATTTCGACAACGGTGATGACAATTATGTCAGTGGCATATTTCTGTGACTATACTATGATGAAACTCAGCGCTATATAAATTCCATACATTATTATTATTATTATTATTATTATGAAACAACAGAGTATGCATCACTGTTCTATCTATTGAAGGAAACTCGCGGAGTGACCACCATCGCCATCCCCAGCATCAACCGGCAAGCCTCACACACACAGCTGCAGACAAGATGGCGGATCCAGCTCCTCTCCCCATCCTCCTCTTCCTCCTCCTCCTGAGCTGGACAACGGTCACTGGTGAGTTTCAGGAGAAGTGGACATATTTCGTAGCTCAGTGAACACAGAACTGTAAACAGGTAAAAGGGGAGTGAGGCGTCAGAGACCTCACTTCTCTAGGAGCCAGCATATTGAGGGCGGCGCCCATCTCCTCTCCCTCGCTGTTTTACCTTCCATGACCATAAAGAAAGCAGGTGCCCATTTACAGCTGGGTGAACTGGGGGACTGTACTGAAGCCAAGGCTCACCCATGCAAGTGGTTACCACGACAGAGCTGTACTGGGTGTAGAATTCAAGAGAGATAGCCTAGTAAAATAAAGAAGTGAGAGATAGCCTAGTATAGTAAAATAAAGGAGAAATAGCCTAGTGAAATTAAAGGAGATGTACTTCTGTTAGTTTTATTTTTTAATATGTTTTCATGCTTTGAGAAGGGAGCACGTCGCTTTTGTTTTGTTTGATGTCCATTCACTAAAGGTGATTTAGACACACCCGCAGTTATACCAAAGTACCTATTTTCATACACCCCATCTCTCTTTCATTCATACACACACACATATATATATAATATATATATATATATATATATATATATATATTCATGCTTTGAGGAGGGAGCACGTCGCTTTTGTTTTGTTTAATGTCAATTCACTAAAGGTGATTTAGACACACCCGTAGTTGTACCAAAGTACCTATTATTACACACCCTATCTCTCTCTCATTCACGCACACACACATACACACACATATATAGATAGATAGATATATGTAACAGAGCGGACATATTTGATGTCCCATCACTGCACAAATCCCCAGTTTCAAGGCACAGTCTCACAGTTGGGATGTGACCTCTGTAAAGAGGCTGAATACATTCTACCCATCGCCGTGAAGGTGAAGTGAATGCAACAGACAGCGTCCAACCACCACTCAAGGAAACAGAGCCTGCCCTATTTTCAGGTGTTTCCCCAAATAGTAACACGCTTCGCTCTGATCACATGGGAGGTAATCTATTTACCGCACCATCAACACACACACACACACACACACAACACACACACACACACACACACACACCTTCTAATATCACTTAAAGTGAACAAACGTAAAATTGAAGTCAACAACAACAACAGCAACAACAACACACACACACACACACACACACACAGGCCACATCCAAACTGTGAGACTCAGCCATATATATATATATATATATATATATATATATATATATATATATATATATATATATATATATATATATATATATATATCCCGCAACTAATTACAGTCATGGTCTTACAGGTGAAGAATATAATTATGACTTCAGCAACTGATATTATAAATTGCTGAGTCATATAACACTTCTTGACATCGCCTCAACAGCAGCGCCACCTTTTTTTTTAATTTTCCTGTCTACGTGTGTATTTGTTTCCCTAGCATTCTTTTTTCTAAAGAATCTTGTCAGGGAGAACTCTCTTGTTGCCGTGGGTTCTTTTACGTACGCTAAATGCGTGTTACACACGGGGCCTCGGTTTATTGTCTCACCCAAAAGACTAGCACCCAGACCACCACTCACGGATTGGTGGATGGGGGGAAGAGTTTCAGGCACAAACGGGGATCGAATCACCACACACGTCGAACTGGGACTTTGGGCTTTCTAGGCAGGTAAGTTACCGCCAGACCACGACCCACTTGTTACGATGTCGCGGTAAGGGAGATAAATGTGTGACAGGCAGGGGAGATAAATATCTCAAGGCTATCAGACTAGGGGAGGGCAAACAACACAAGACCAAAGCCATTTCATGGTAGTTATGGGACCAAAGCCATTTCATGGTAGTTATAGGACCAATGCCATTTCATGGTAGTTATAGGACCAAAGCATTTCATGGTAGTTATAGGACCAAAGCCATTTCATGGTAGTTATAGGACCAAAGCCATTTCATGGTAGTTATAGGACCAAAGCCATTTCATGTTAGTTATAGGACCAATGTCATTTCATGGTAGTTATAGGACCAATGCCATTTCATGGTAGTTATAGGACCAAAGCCATTTCATGTTAGTTATAGGACCAATGTCATTTCATGGTAGTTATAGGACCAATGCCATTTCATCGTAGTTATAGGATCAAAGTCATTTCATCGTAGTTATAGAACCGAAGCCATTTCATCATAGGACCAAAGTCATTTCATGGTAGTTATAGGACCAAAGTCATTTCAGGTAGTTATAGGACCAATGCCATTTGATGGTAGTTATAGGACCAAAGCCATTTCATGGTAGTTATAGGACCAAAGCCATTTCATGATAGTTATAGGACCAATGCCATTTCATGGTAGTTATAGGACCAAAGTCATTTCATGGTAGTTATAGGACCAAAGTCATTTCAGGGTAGTTATAGGACCAATGCCATTTGATGGTAGTTATAGGACCAAAGCCATTTCATGGTAGTTATAGGACCAAAGTCATTTCAGGGTAGTTATAGGACCAATGCCATTTGATGGTAGTTATAGGACCAAAGCCATTTCATGGTAGTTATAGGACCAAAGCCATTTCATGATAGTTATAGGACCAATGCCATTTCATGGTAGTTATAGGACCAAAGTCATTTCATGGTAGTTATAGGACCAAAGTCATTTCATGGTAGTTATAGGACCAATGCCATTTGATGGTAGTTATAGGACCAAAGCCATTTCATGGTAGTTATATGACACAAGACAGAAGCCCTTTCATGTTAGTTATAGGACCAAAGCCATTTCATGTTAGTTATAGGACCAAAGCTAATTCATGGTAGTTATAGGACCAAAGCCATTTGATGGTAGTTATAGGACCAAAGCCATTTCATGGCAGTTATACCACACAAAGACCAAAGCCATTTCATGGCAGTTATACCACACAAAGACCAAAGCAACTTCATGGTAGTTATACCACACAAGACCAAAGCCATTTCATGGTAGTTATGGCACACGAGACCAAAGCCATTTCATGGTAGTTATAGACCAAAGCATTCATGTATTATAGACCAAAGCCATTTCATGGTAGTTATACCACACAAGACCAAAGCCATTTCATGGTAGTTATACCACACAAGACCAAAGCCATTTCATGGTAGTTATACCACACAAGACCAAAGCCATTTCATGGTAGTTATACCACACAAGACCAAAGCCATTTCATGGTAGTTATACCACACAAGACCAAAGCCATTTCATGGTAGTTTATACACAAGACCAAAGCCATTTCATGGTAGTTATAGGACCAAAGCCATTTCATGGTAGTTATAGGACCAAAGCCATTTCATGGTAGTTGTACCACACAAGACCAAACCCATTTCATGGTAGTTATAGGACCAAAGCCATTTCACGGTAGTTATAGGACCAAAGCCATTTCATGGTAGTTATAGGACCAAAGCCATTTCATGGTAGTTATAGGACCAAAGCCATTTCATGGTAGTTATAGGACCAAAGCCATTTCATGGTAGTTATATGACACAAGACAAAGCCATTTCATGGTAGTTATATGACACAAGACCAAAGCCATTTCATGGTAGTTATATGACACAAGACCAAAGCCATTTCATGGTAGTTATAGACACAAGACCAAAGCCATTTCATGGTAGTTATAGGACCAAAGCCATTTCATGTTATTTATAGGACCAAAGCCATTTCATGGTAGTTATAGGACCAAAGCCATTTCATGTTATTTATAGGACCAATGCCATTTCATGTTAGTTATAGGACCAATGCCATTTCATGT
>CM054167.1:37476874-37484374 GCA_028751875.1 Rapana venosa | reverse complement strand
AATAGGGCACAATAATAAAACCCAACACAGCACAACACAGCACAATATAATGCAATACAGCACAACACAGCACAATACAGAACAACACAATACAATACAACACAACACAGCGCAATACAACACAACACAGCCAAATACAGCACAGCACAACACAGCACAACACAACACAACACAATACAACACAATACAACACAATACAGCACAATACAACACAATACAGAAGAACACAAGGCAACACAATACAATTCAATAAAGCAGAATACAAGACAGCACAATACAACACAACACAGCAGAATACAAGACAGCACAACACAGCAGAATACAATACAGCACAATACAGCGGAATACATGACAACACAATCAACACAACACAGAAGAATACAGCACAATACAACATAAAACAGCAGAATACAAGACAGCACAATACAATATAAAACAGCAGAATATAAGACAACATAATGCACTTCAGCACAACATGTGAAGCTTTTGTTGTTGAATGTGAGATCCCCTGTACAATTAATAGTAACCTGTATGATGATGTTCCCCTAAATAGTGGTTTGCTTTTGTTTGTGTGTGTATGCTTGCATAATTTCTTTAGTTTACTTTACATGTATATCTTGTTCCATCCCCGATGTCGGAATGCGGTTACCTTGATGGTGGGTAACAACGGTCTCATAACCAAAATCTCACCATTAGTAAATAGTAATGATGATATATCGCATTTATATAGCGCTGAATCTTGTAAAATCAAACAAATCGAAGCGCTTGCACTCAAATTATTTACACGCATGCAACTCTCCTTAAATATAATGAACAACAGATTTCAAACTCATGCGCGCGCACGCACGTACGCGCGCGCGCGCACACACGCACACGCACACACACACACACACACACACACACACACACACACACACACTCGCGAACACACCAGTAAATCTCAGAGCTCTGGCAGAGGAAAGAAATCAAAGCATTGGTGTAGGTTGCTTCCTGCTTTACAGAAGACGGTAACGGGTTACTGTTTCCAAGGTGAGCGAATCATTGGTCTTTAACGTCAACAAGTTTGTACTTGCTAAGCGCTTTTCATAGACACAGTATTGTGAAACAATGAATAAGCTTCTTAATTCGTGAGTTGCGTGAAATTATACTTTAATCTGTAAGTGTGTGAGTGAACTAAATCCACACCTTGCATATATACACGCGCGCGCGTGTGTGTTTACATTTGTATTTGTAAAAAAAACTGTTAACTGTGCGCGTGTATGTATGTTTACATTTGAATTTGTAAAAACCTATTAATTGTAACTGCCTGCATGTGAAAGACTAGGATGAATGAGAGCGCTTTGATTTGTGTTGTTTTATTATTATTATATGCTTTTCCTAATCAAACTGTTGAACATTCTCTGTCCCCTGAACCCGCGTGAGCAGTGAGGGCACGATGCCGGAGTGGCCCAGCACTTTGCGGGCGGAACGAGAACGCCTGTGTGGTGGAGGGGATGGCTTACTGCTGCCTTGGCCAGTTCATGACGCTGAGGATGCAGGCAGGCAAGGTCATCTCCTGCACCTGCCGCAACATCGGAGAAGGCTCTCAGTGCACGCAGACCTACACCGGAAAAAATGACGCCTTCGTCACTTCCGCTTCCTGGATGACATGCGCACTGGTGTCAGTCGTTGGAGTTGTGATTGTGACAAAGATCACCAGAGTGTGATGAATTGTGTGAGTGGTGGAAAGGGATGCAGTGACCCTCAGACGAGTTTACCCTACTTTGCCCACTTGATTTGGCACAGAGCATACAACTCGGATATATTATGGGCGCTTAACTTGTGAATGTTTTTGTTTGACAGTCCGAAAGAAAGGAATCCCAATTCTGTAAGGTGTTTTTTTCTGATAAGGGTGGAAGCTGATAAAAAAATGTTTACAAGCGCATATTTAAAGTCGTGTCATACACATGTATTGAAAAGGCATCACTTGTAAAAGCTTACAAATCCATGAATTATTTACTTTATGTCCTGTTGCCATGGCACTTTATGCCCTGTTGCCATGGCACTTTATGTCCTGTTGCCATGGCACTTTATGCCCTGTTGCCATGGCACTTTATGTCCTGTTGCCATGGCACTTTATGCCCTGTTGCCATGGCACTTTATGTTCTGTTGCTATGGCACTCTATGTCATGTTGCCATGGCACTTTATGCCATGTTGCTATGGCGCTTTATGCCCTGTTGCCATGGCACTTTATGCCCTGTTGCCATGGCACTTTATGCCCTGTTGCCATGACAATTTATGCCCTGTTGCCATGGCACTTTATGTCCTGTTGCCATGGCACTTCATGCCTTGTTGCCTATCCGGTATGGCCGCCAAAACAAAACGTGTTAATAAACTTCTAAACCTTTTCATGTACAACGACTAGCCTTTACAAAAGCTGATTTACAGACACGTTCTACAGCCCAGATTCTTTGAATGTGGCAAGGGAGATCTCGATATTTGAATTTAGCAATTTGTTTATGTTTTTAAAAAAAACTATGATTATGGCCGCTTTAGAGACCTGTGTATAGGTAAAAAGGTAAAGGAGTCCCATAACCTATAAGGTCGTAGGGGAGCGAGGCGTCAGAGACCTCACTTCTCTAGGGCCAGCATATTGAGGGCGGCGCCCATCTCCTCTCCCTCGCTGCTTTACCATCCCTGACCCTAAAGAGGGCAGGTACCCATTTACAGCTGGGTGAACTGGGGGAACTGTACTGAAGCCAAGGCGCGCAAAGGGTCACCCATCCAACTGGTAACCACGCTCGACGCTGCTTAACTTGGCTGGGGGAAAGCGAGTGCTCCGACCACTGAGCTATCCCGTCCCCCTGACCTGTGTATAGCCTATGAAAAGACAGTACGTCTTGATTTTGTATGTCTATAAAAAGGCAAACTTGCTGACTGTAGAATAAGAACAATGTTTTTTTTTAAAGCGACAGAGAGCTATAGAAAATGGGCATGTGCCAAGACACTAAAATTTCTCTTTTTTTTTACAGGGCGACATAAACAATTCGCAACAGTAACTGTTCAAGCAGTTATACAAATAACACCTGTATCATCTACTTATTAGTGCAGTTTTAGTTTGTTTCGTTGGTTGGTTGGTTGTCTAGTTGGTTTGTTGCTGATGTTATGGACACTACCCTACTGTTCTTGTCTGTAATTCATTATGTTTGCAACATAGAGATACCAGCTTAAATTTTTATGACGAAAACTTTAAAGATAATCTGAACTTGCTTTTTGTGCAATATTTTAAATGTATCATTACTTAAAAATGAAAAATGTATGCAAAAAATATTTAAAACTCATGGGAGAAATTTGTGGGATTTCAGCAAAAGTAACCCTATTGAGGAGAGAGAAAAAAACAAGCAAAATAGAAAAATAAAAGAAAGGGAGAAAATAGCACAACTACAAAGAACAAACAAGGAAAAATCGAAAATAGCCGTTAGTTATTTAGCTAGCTGAGCACATATTTATTTATTTATTTTATTCTTTTATATCGAGGATAATGGAATAAGCATTTATGTGCTTTTTTACATCCAGTCTCCGTAGATATAGCTAGCGAGCTAGATGGATAGACAGATGGACAGACAGATGGGCAGACAGGTGAACAGACAGGCGGGCTGATAGCACATGCACACACCAAAGCATCTCTGATCGTTCGTGTTTTTCGTGACTGCAGATTTGTTGACTCCTAACCTTTCCCCTTGAAAAAGTGTTACAAGTTGTCCCAACGCAAGCAGCAGCAGCTGCTGCTGTGGGTTCTCTTACGTGTGCTAAATAGTGTGCATAACAGACCTCATACTATGAAGCAAAGATCTAGTACTCTACCACCACTCCCTGCCATGTGGATAGGTCTTTCCAGTGATAGAATGTCACATTATGTATAATCTAATACAGATTTGTAGAATGCCCCGTTATGCATTATATACTTCTGAACTGCACCATATTTGTTGCAACAACGAGGCTAGATAGCATTAATAATAATAATAATAAATAATAAAATAATAATAATAATATAAATAATAATAAATGGAATTTAGAGAGCGCTATATCCTGCAATTACAAATCAGAGCGGTTTACACAGTATCAAGTTACCTTGAGCTGCATGTATCCCATCTGTTGTTCCATTCCGAGGTATAATTATCAGCTAGCCCGATTGATGTGCCTCTGGGGATGAAATCTCACCTCTGCCACCCCCACGAAAAACGACCACAGCAGCGGGTAAAGTGGACTGCACTTGTCACGGCGTACGCGAACCGTCTGTAGAGAAGGGTCAGAGCCACTGGTCAGTCAAGAAGGCTGCACACCGGTATTAAAAAATCACTCTTTTCCTTCTGTTTTTCTATGTGACTCTTATATTCATACCGCACGTACTAAGGCATCCACAGAAAAAAAAACTTTTTGTGAAAGACTTAGCCTCTGACTCAAAACTTATGTGATTTTGAAAAAAATTGGTAGGTTTGAATTGTTTTAATTTTTCAGCAAACACTGTTGTCTGCTAGTTTCCTTACCACAATATGCGTGCGCGGGGTCAACGCTGTAAGAATACAGGCAAACCTCATTTGATGATTATTTCCAACTTTCTCGTAACTACCTGGTATTGCTCTATGTCCTCAATCCCAAAAACAAGTGCACAGTCCATTTTTTTATGCTTAATAAATCTGTGAAAATCACCGACATTTTTTCCCACTCGCTTTCTATAGAAGATACTACGTGACCCCCAAATTAATACCGGTGTGCGGCCAAAACAGCCTGCCACAACTCGATGTTGTTGTCTCCCTGTCCTGAAACATGGCGTTCAGATCCCTCTCCTTCAGCAAGGGAGGCAATCACGACAACGTAACCGTTTTGTTCATTGAATTTCAGCAGAGTCAGTTTGGATTGGTCGTTGCTCAGTTAGCTTGATTGTGCGTTTGCTCCATGTTTGTTTTGCTTATCAGTTTGCTTTGTTTTGCTTAGCTGGTTGATTGGTTGGTCGGTTGTTTTAGTGGTTTTGTTCGTATAGGGTTATGCGTGTGTTTGTGAATGCGTGCAATGGAGTGGGAGTGAGTCTGACTTCAACTGAATTGACACACAGAGCTGTTGGCGGAGAAAAGGGACTGTGTAGTGGGAGAGGAATAAAGAACTCTGTGTGTGTGTGTGTGTGTGCGTGTGTGTGTGTGTGCGTGTGCGTGTATGATTATCCCTCCCTGGTTGTTTCTGGATTGTTCTTTTCCCTCCTATTTTCTGCCTTCTTGGTCCGTTGTCCTGCCTTTTTTTCAGAAAGACTTAAAAAGAATGATCTCCCACACCGAAGATGGATGCGCTGGGCCTGACTTGTCAGGTGCTTAACGGCAGCGCAATGCATTTTCGCTCATGTGACAGACAACAATAGCAGCTGTGAGTGTTTGACGAAGGAGAAGAAGGAAGTCTCATCAATCATTTGAGTTTTAAAATCTTTTATCTTTGGCATATGTTCGATCCTTCAGAAATTTGGTTAAGTGTCACATCATCATCAATATATTCACAGTTTTGCCGGGAACGGAAAAGCTGATCACCTCTCAAGTAAAATTCATACAAGCTTTTGTTCTCAACTTTTTGTAACGGAAAAATGAAAATAAAAAGGTGGGTTTTTTTTAAAAGTGTAGAATCCACTTGATTACAGAAACACTTTAATTAGAAGGGAAAATGTACACATTTTTCTCCGTGGAAATATAACGGTGGTGACGTCACCACTAGCCCCGCCTTCAGAAAAAGTGAACATTGTGCTGAACATGCCATGTCTATATTTGTGTTTGTAACTAATAAAAAAGTTCTGAGTCATTGGGTCTGCTTATTTGGATTATTGTTGTACTGTTCTGCTTTGTATTGTATTGTATTGTTTTGTATTGTATTGCATTGTGTTGCGTTGTATTGTATTGTTTGTATTGTTTTGTTTTATATTGTATTGTTTTGCTTTATATTGTATTGTTTTGTTTTGTTTTGCAAGCAAAGAATGCTTCTTTGTGTGAATGTGGCTAGGATTTCCTGTCTGTCGGTCTGCCTTACTGTGTTTGTCTGTCAGTCTGTCTGTCTGACTGTCTGTCTGTCGGTCTGTCTGTCTGTCTGTCTGACTGTGTCTGTCTGACTGAGTCTGTCTGTCGGTCTGTCTGTCGGTCTGACTGTGTCTGTCTGACTGTCAGACACAGTGAGACCGACAGACAGACCGACAGACAGACAGACCGATACAGTCAGACCGACCGACATTCAGACAGTCAGACAGACAGACAGGCACAGTCATGACCGACAGACAGACAAACAGACACAGTCAGGCAGACCGACCATCTGTCTGTCTGTCTGATTGTGTCTTTCTGTCGGTCTGTCTGTCGATCTGACTGTGTCTGTCTGTCGGTCTGTCTGTCGGTCTGTCTGTCGGTCTCACTGTGTATGTCTTTCGCTCCATCCCTCCTCCTCTCTCTCCCTCCCGTGTGTGTTAGTCCGTCGTTTTCGACGATGACCTCCAAAACAGCAGAGGAGGCAGCCGCTGTTTCGGAAACTGGGCAGAAATTTGATTATAGTGGAGATGCCTTGCCCACAGTACATCCCCACTCTCTCGGCCAAGTGGGCATAAGGACAGTCAGTGTTGGAGATGTTCTCCAAAGGCTAACTAGCCCCCAGGGCTGCAGCACATAAGGACTGTGCAAGTGAAGCCTCCTAGTCAGAGAGTCATAGTCGATCACTAAAGACTAAGTTGTAAAGTGGAATTCCATGAGTGGAAAAGCCACTGGTCATACAACCTCTCACTTTGCTGTTGTTGCCCCCAGCGTCAATGGTTTAATCAAGAACTGTGATAAACCCCAGGCGCTGACGGCTTACTCCAACCCCTCACACACACACAACACACACACACACACACACACACACACACACACACCACACACACACACACACACACACACACACACACACACATACACACACACATACGTGCGCGCGCGCGCATTCACTGCCTGAGTTATTATACTGATAACAAAAGTACAGCCCAAATACATTGATAAGAAAAGTACAGCTCAAATACATCCATAACAAAAAGTACAGCTCAAATATATCGATAACAAAAGTACAGCTCAAATACATTGATACAAAACTAGAGCGGATTGAATGCAAGCGCTCTGATTTGTAATTGCAAGATATAGAACTCTATAAATTCCATTTATATTTTTTATTATTATTATTATTACTACTATTATAAATTATTATTATTATTATAACAAAAGTACATCCCAAATGCATTGATAACAAAAGTGCATCTCAAATGCATTGAGAACAAAAGTACAGCTCAAATACATTGATAACAAAAAGTACAGCTCAAATACATTGATAACAAAAGTACAGCTCAAATACATTGAGAACAACAGTACAGCTCAAATACATTGAGAACAACAGTACAGCTCAAACCTGGACCAGCAGGGGAAGAAAAGGGGAACAGTTCACATCACAACACACACTCGTCCTGATTCTACTCC
>CM054167.1:37446874-37471874 GCA_028751875.1 Rapana venosa | reverse complement strand
TGAGCCTGTGTCTGTGCTGTGTCTGTGCTGTGTCTGTGTCTGTGTCTGTCTGTGTCTGTGCTGTGCTGGTCTGTTTCTGTTCTGTGTCTATGTTGCTGTGTCTGTGTCTTGTGCTGTGTCTTTGCTGTGTCTGTGCTGTGTCTGTGTCTGTGCTGTGCTTGTCTGTGTCTGTGCTGTGTTATGTCTGTGTCTGTTGTCTGTGTTTGTGTCTGTGTCTGTGTCTGTTTTCTGTGTCTGTGTTCTGTGCCTGTGTCTGTGCTGTGTCTGTGTCTGTGCTGTGGTCTGGTTGTCTGTGCGTCTGTGTTGTGTCTTGTTCTTTGTGTGTCTGTGCTGTGTTGTGTCTGTTCTGTGGTTCTGTGGCTGTGTCTGTGCTGTGTCTGTGTCTGTGCTGTGTCTGTTCTGTGTCTGTGCTGTGTTTGTCTGTGCTGTGTCTGTGCTGGTCTGTCTGTGCTGTGTCTGTGTATCTGTGCTGTGTCTGTCTGTCTGTCTGTCTGTCTGTGCTGTGTCTGTTGTCTTGTGTCTGTGCTGTGTCTGGGCTGGCTGTCTGTGTCTGTGCTGTCGTCTGTGTCTGTGCTGTGTCTGTGTTCTGTGCTGTGTCTGGTGCTGTCTGTCTGTGCTTGTCTGTGCTGGTGTCTGTGTCTAGCTGTGCTGTGTCGTGTGTGTCTGTGTCTGTGCTGTGTCTGTGCTGTGTCTGGTCTGTGTCTGGTCTTGGTGTCTGTGCTGTGTCTGTGTCTGTGTCTGTGCTGTTCTGTGCTGTTGTCTGTGTTCTATGTCATGTTGTGTTGTGGTCTGTGTCTGTCTGGCTGTGTCTGTGTCTGTGGCTTGGTCTGTTTCTGTTGTCTGTGTCTGCTGCTGTGTCTGTGCTGTGTCTGTGCTGTGTCTGTGCTGTGCTTGCTGTGCTGTTGGGTCTGTTGTCTGTGCTGTGTCTGTGCTGTCTGTGCTGTGTCTTGTGTCTGTGCTGTTGTCTGTGTCTGTGTCTGTGTCTGTGCTGTGTTCTATTCTGTGTCTGTCTGTGTTCTGTGCTGTGTCTGTGTCTGTGTGTGTCTGTGTCTGTCTGTGTCTGTTGTCTGTGTCGTGTCTTTGCTGTGTCGTGCTGCTGTGTCATGTGCTGTTGTCTGTGTCGTGTGTCTGTCTGTGTCTGTGTCTGTTTGCTGTGTCTGTGCTGGCTGTGTCTGTGTTGTCTGTGTCTGTGTGTGTCGTTGTCTGTGTCTGTCTGTGTCTGTGCTGTGTCTGTGTCTGTGCTGTTCGTGTCTGGTTGGTCTGCTGTGTCTTTTGTCTGTCGTGTCTGGTGCTGTGCTGTGTCTGTGTGTGTCTGTGTCGCGTTGTGTCTGTGCTGTGTTTCTGTGTTCTGTGCTGTGTGCTCTGTGCTGTGTCTGTGTCTGGTCGGTGTGGTCTGTGTCTGTGCTGTGTTTGTCTGTGCTGTGTTCTGTGTCCTGTGCTGTGTCTTGTCTGTGTCTGTGTCTGTCTGTGTCGTGCTGTGCTGTGTCCTGTGTCTGTGTCTGTGTTGTCTCTGTGCTGTGTCTGTGCTGTGTCTGTGTCTGTCTGTGTCTGTGCTGTGTCTGTGTCTGTGCTGTGTCTGTGTCTGGTGTCTGTGTCTGTGCTGTGTCTGTGTCTGTGCTGTGTCTGTGCTGTGTGTCTGTGCTGTTGTGTCTGTGCCGTGTCTGTGCTCTGTGTCTGTTGTCTGTACTGTGTGTTCTGTGCTGTGTCTGTGTCTGTCTGGCTGTGTCTTGGTGTCTGTGCTGTGTTGTGTCTGTTGTGCTTGTGTCTTTGTGCTGTGCTGTCTGTGTGTCTGTGCCGTGTCTGTGCTGTGTCTGTGTCTGTGCTGTGTCTGCTGCTGCTGTGTCTGTGTCTGTACTGTGTCTGTGCTGTGTGTCTGTGTGTCTGTGCTGTGTCTGTTGGCTGTGTCTGCTTTTTCGTGTCTGTTCTGTGCTTTTTCGTGTCTTGTGTCTGTGTCTGTGTCTGTGCTTGTCTGTGTCTGTGCCTGTGTCTGTGCTGTGCTGTGTCTGTACTGTGTCTGTACTGTGTCTGTGCTGCTGTGTCTGTGTCTGTGTCTGTGTTGCTGTGTCTTGTTTGCTGTGTCTGTGCTGTGTCTGTGCTGTGTCTGTGCTGTGTCTGTGCTGTGTCTGTGTCTGTACTGTGTCTGTGCTGTGTCTGTGTCTGTGCTGTGTCTGTGTGCTGTGCTGTGTCTGTGCTGTGTCTGTGTCTGTCTGTGCCGTGTCTGTGCTCTGTCTGTGTCTGTGCTGTGTCTGTGCTGTGTCTGTACTGTGTCTGTCTTGCTGGTGTCTGCTGTGTCTGTGCTGTGTCTGTGTCTGTGCTGTGCTGTGTCTGTGCTGTGGTCGTCTGTGTCTGTGCGTCTGTGTCTGTGCGTTTGTCTGTTACTGTGTCTGTGCTGTGTCTGTGTCATGTGCTGTGTCTGTGTGCTGTGGTCTGTGCTGTGTCCTGTGCTGTGTGTCTGTGTCTGCTGTGCTGTGTTGTCTGTGCTGTGTCTGTGTTGTGCTGTGTCTGTGTCTGTGTCTGTGCTGGTAACGTGCTGTTCTGTGCTGTAGTCTGTTGTCTTATGTCTGTGCTGTGTCTGTGGCTGTGCTGTTCTGTGCTTGTGCTGTGGTCTTGTGTCTGTGACTGTGTCTGTGTCTGTGTCTGTGACTGTGTCTGTGTCTGTGTCTGTGTCTGTGTCTGTGTCTGTGTCTGTGCTGTGTCTGTGCGTCTGTGCTGTGTCTGTGTCTGTGCTGTGTCTGTGCTGTGTCTGTGTCTGTGCTGTGTCTGTAGCTGTGTGTCTGTGTCTGTGCTGTGTCTGTGTACTGTGTCTGTGCTGTGTCTGATGTCTGTGCTGTGTCTGTGTCTGCTGTGCTGTGTCTGTGCTGTGTCTGTGTCTGTGCTGTGTCTGTGCTGTGTCTGGTGTCTGTGCCGTGTCTGTGCTGTGTCTGTGTTCTGTGCTGTGTCTGTGCTGTGTCTGTGTCTGTGCTTGTCTGTGTCTGTGCTGTGTGTCTGTGCTGTGTCTGTGCTGTGTCTGTGTCTGGTGTCGGTGTCTGTGCTGTGTTCTGTGTCTGTGCTGTGTCTGTGCTGTGTCCTGTTGTCTGTACTTGTGTCTGTGTGTGTCTGTCTGTGCTGTGTCTGTGCTGTGTCTGTGTCTGTGCTGTGTCTGTGCTGTGTTGTCTGTGTCTGTGTCTGTTTGTCTGTGCTGTGTCTGTGTCTGTGCTTGTAACTGTGCGTGTCTGTGTCAAGTGTCTGTGCTGTGTCTGTGGTCTGCTGTTTCTGTGTCTATGCTGTGTCTGTTTGCTGTGTCTGGTGCTGTGTCTGTGCTGTGTCTGTGTCTGTGTGTGTCTGTCTGTGTCTGTGCTGTACTGTGTCTGTGCTGTGTCTGTGTCAATGCTGTCTGTGCTGTGTCTGTGCTGTGTCTGCTTGTCTGTGCTGTGTCTGTCGTCTGTTGTCTGTGCTGTGTCTGTGTCTGTGCTGTTGTGTCTGTTGTCTGTGCTGTGTCTGTGTCTGTGCTGGTATCTGTTGTCTGTGTTGCTCTGTGTCTGTGTCTGTGCTGTCTGTGTCTGTCGTGTCTGTGCTGTGTCTGTGTCTGTGCTGTCCTGTGCTTGTGTTGTGCTTTTGTTATGCTGTTGTCTTGGTGTGTACTCATGTGTCTGTGTCTGTGCTGTGTCTGTGCTGTGTCTGTGCTGTGTCTGTGTCGTGTGCTATGTCTGTGTCTGTGTTTGTGCTGTGCCTTTGCTGTGTCTGTGTCTGTGCTCTATCTATGTCTGTGTTGCGTCTTTGCTGTGTCTGTCTTGTGTCTGTGTTGTATCTGTGTCTGTGCTGTGTCTGTGTTTGTGCTGTATCTGTGTCTGTGCTGTGTCTGTGCTGTATCTGTGTCTGTGCTGTGTCTGTTCTGTGTCTGTGTCTGTGCTGTGTCTGTGTCTGTGCTGTGTCTGTGCTGTATCTGTGTCTGTTCTGTGTCTGTGTCTGTTCTGTGTCTGTGTCTGTATCTGTGCTGTGTCTGTGCTGTGTCTGTGTCTACGCTGTGTCTGTGCTGTGTCTGGGTCTGTGCTGTGTCTGTGCTGTGTCTGTGTCTGTGCTGTGTTTGTGTCTGTGCTGTGTCTTTGTCTGTGTCTGTGCTGAGTTTGTGTCTGTGCTGTGTCTTTGCTGTGTCTGTGCTGTATCTGTGCTGTGTCTGTGCTGTGTCTGTGTCTGTGCTGTGTCTTTGTCTGTGTCTGTGCTGTATCTGTGTCTGTGCTGTGTCTGTGCTGTGTCTGTGCTGTGTCTGTGCTGTGTCTGTGTCTGTGCTGTGTCTGTCTGTGTCTGTGTCTGTGCTATGTCTGTGCTGTGTCTGTGCTGTGTCTGTGCTGTGTCTGTGCTGTGTCTGTGTCTGTGCTGTGTCTGTTCCGTGTCTGTGGTTTGTCTGTGTCTGTGTCTGTGCTGTGTTAATGTCTGTGTTCATGCTGTGTCTATGTATGTACTGTGTCTGTGTCTGTGCTGTGTCTGTCTGTGTCGTGTCTGTGTCTGTTCTGTGTCTGTGCTGTGTCTGTGCTGTGTCTGTTCTGTGTCTGTGCTGTGTCTGTGTCTGTGCTGTGTCTGTGCTGTGTCTGTGCTGTGTCTGTGCTGTGTCTGTGTCTGTGCTGTGTCTGTGTCTGTGCTGTGTCTGTGCTGTGTCTGTTCTATGTCTGTGTCTGGGGCTGTGTCTGTCTGTGCTGTGTCTGTTTTGTGTCTGTGCTTTGTCTGTGTCTGTCTGTGCTGTGTCTGTGCTATGTCTGTTCTGTGTCTGTGTCTGTGTCTGTGTCTGCCTGTGTCTGTGTCAGTATCTGTGTGAGTGGCTGTGTGAGTGGCTGTGTCTGTCCGGAGAAATCAGGCAGCACACGCAGCAAGAGTGATGAGTCATGAACAAGGACACCCACAACTCTCTCTCTCTCTCTCTCTCTCTCTCTCTCTCTCTCTCTCTCTCTCTCTCTCTCTCTCTCTCTCTCTCTCTCTCTCTCTCTCTCCTCTCTCTCTCATCTCTCCATCATCTCTCTAATCTCTCTCTCATCTCTCACCTCTCTCTCTCATTCTCTCTCACATCTCTCATCTCTCTCACATCTCTCGTTTCTCTCGTTTCTATCTCTCTCTCTCTCTTCTCTCTCATAAGAAATATTTGATATACAATTTCAGCACAAGTTTAATTTACGGGTGTGCATGAAGTATACTTCTTCGAACTATCTGGCAGCAACTATTGTCTGTCTAGGGTGCGAAAATACGTTGCGTTACCGTTAAGCGCCTGACAAGTCAGGCCCAGCGCATTTGACTTCAGCGTGGCATGAAGTATACACAGATTTTTCTGTCTAAAAAATATCACATATTCGTGGCTGACAACCATGCCTTGGACAAGCACTGCGCTGGTGGCTTTATGTATAGCTCTTTGATGGTCTGGATGATCTTTTGCGTATAGCTCTTTGATGGTCTGGATGATCTTTTGCGAATAGCTCTTTGATGGTCTGGATGATCTTTTGTCCCATGTTTCACTTCTTCATTGTGGCCTATAATCATTATGCTCCCCAAGAAAGGCAAGCTACACAAATGCCAGAACTATCGCACGATCAGCCTCATAAGCCATGCCAGTAATGTTAAAAGTCATCTTGAACAGACTTAAGCCACGGGTAGAAGAGATTATTGCCGAAGAACAGGCAGACTTCCGCCCAAACAGAAGTACCACAGAACAAATATTCAACCTGCGAGTTCTGTATTAAAAATACAGCCAGCACCAACAGAAACTGCACCACATCTTCATAGATTTCAGAAAAGAAATCGACCGTGTACGGCATGACGCATTATGGGCCACAATGAAAAAGCACACCATGGGACAAAATATCATCCAGAACAAGTACGAAATAATGTAAGATAGAAAAAAAGTGAAACACTACACACAGGGAGGTTTTGACTCAGCCTTCAGCGCCTGGGCTTTATGACAGCTCTTGGTTAAACCATTGACGCGGCAGCGGCAATGTGAGAGGCTGTAGTATGATCAGAGGCTTTCCAACCCATGCAACTTTGCTTTAGTGATCGACTTTGACTCTCTGACTCGGAAGCTTGACTTGTACAGTCCTTATGCGCTGCAGCCCTGGGGGCTAGTTGGCCTTTGGAAAACATCTCAACGCTGACTGTCTTATGCCCTCTTGGCCAAGAGAGTGGGGGTTTGCTGTGCTGTGGGCAAGGCATCTCCACTATAATCACATTTCTGCTCAATTTCCGAAACAGTAGCTGCCTCCTCTGCTGTTTTGGAGGTCATCGTCGAACACGACGGACAAACATAATATGCATACAGTCGCACACACAACAACCACAAAGTCGCAACCCACACTGCGCCTAAACACACACACATACACACACACACACACACACACACACACACACACACACACACACACACACACACACACACACACACACACACACACACACACACACACACACACACACACACACGCAGAGAGAAGCCTTTTTTGGAACTAAGAAAATCTAGTGCGTTCATGAAATAAAAAGCCCTGTTTTTTACAACACCCACTCATTCTGTTCCCCCCCTTCTTTCTCTACACAAACAAACACACCCATCCACCCCCGCCCCAACACACACACACCCATCCACCCATCCCCCCTCCCCCCACACACACTCATCAACCCACCCACCTCCCCCCCACACACACCCACACACATACACACACACCACATACACACACCAACAGACATACGAACAGACAGACGCAGACACACACACCAACAGACAGACACACACATCACTGCACGACGCACGCGCACCACACACACACCACACAACACAGAAAGGCACACACACACACTCACAACAGAAAGTCAAACACACACAAACACACACACACACACACACATACACACACTCACACACAAACACACACACACACACAAACACACACACACAAACACACCCATCCACAACACACACACAAACACACACACTCACACACTCACACACACCCATCCACACACACACACACACACACACACACACACACACACACACACACACACACACACACACACACAAACAACACACACACACACACACACACACACACACACACACACACACACACACACACACACACACACCCAGCTCCCTTCCCCTCGATGTTGGTCTTTCGTCTAATATCACAGCTTGTAAAGAGACGCGGCGGCATTAATGAGGACACGGTCAGGATCAGACAGAACGACACAGGGACAGATAGACAGAATCAGTGACACCAGCACACTACAGCCGATGGTCACGACTAAACGGTCGCAACAAAACTCGCCCAGGCGTGGCCTCACATGCTGACTGTCACTAAGCCTAAAGCCCGTGTAGGCGTAGCTCCCTCACACAGGGCGTGCATGAGAAACGAGCACAGCAGAGCAAAGCCCCAAACCCAACACACCCACCCTGAGAGTGGTACAGACATCGACACAAAAAACCCACATAAAAACACCATGCCTTCGACAGGAACATCGCAAATTTACATCCTCGTGGATTTTCTTCTTTATACACGCAGACACACACACAACACACACACACACACACACACACACACACACACACACACACACACACACACACACACACACACACACACACACACACACACACACACACACACACACACACACACACACACAACACACACATACACACACACAACACACACACATACACACATATACACGCAGTACACACACACCACAACACACACACACACACTAACACACACAACACACACACACAAACATACACATACGCATGTACACAAGCGCGCATGTAGATTGCAAATTAATGTGAGCAATTTTTGTATGGAAAAGTTTACGATATTTTCTTGTTATTTTTGTTGTTGCACCTTCCACACATTAATACACTGGGGGTCACATAGAACATGCACTCTGTGTCACTGGGGGGTCACTTAGATCATGCACTCTGTGTCACTGGGGGGTCACTTAGATCATGCACTCTGTGTCACTGGGGGCTATATAGATCATGCACTCTGTGTCACTGGGGGTTATATAGAACATGCACTCTGTGTCACTGGGGGTTGTATAGAACATGCACTCTGTGTCACTGGGGGTCATATAGATCATGCACTCTGTGTCACTGGGGGTTATATAGATCATGCACTCTGTGTCACTGGGGGGTCACTTAGATCATGCACTCTGTGTCACTGGGGGTTGTATAGAACATGCACTCTGTGTCACTGGGGGTTGTATAGAACATGCACTCTGTGTCACTGGGGGGTCACATAGATCATGCACTCTGTGTCACTGGGGGTTATATAGATCATGCACTCTGTGTCACTGGGGGGTCACATAGAACATGCACTCTGTGTCACTGGGGGCTATATAGATCATGCACTCTGTGTCACTGGGGGTTGTATAGAACATGCACTCTGTGTCACTGGGGGTTATATAGATCATGCACTCTGTGTCACTGGGGGTCATATAGATCATGCACTCTGTGTCACTGGGGGTCATATAGATCATGCACTCTGTGTCACTGGGGGTTGTATAGAACATGCACTCTGTGTCACTGGGGGTTATATAGATCATGCACTCTGTGTCACTGGGGGTTATATAGATCATGCACTCTGTGTCACTGGGGGGTCACATAGATCATGCACTCTGTGTCACTGGGGGTTGTATAGATCATGCACTCTGTGTCACTGGGGGGTAACTTAGATCATGCACTCTGTGTCACTGGGGGGTCATACAGATCATGCACTCTGTGTCACTGGGGTCATATAGAACATGCACTCTGTGTCACTGGGGGTTATATAGATCATGCACTCTGTGTCACTGGGGGTCACATAGATCATGCACTCTGTGTCACTGGGGGTCATATAGAACATGCACTCTGTGTCACTGGGGGTTATATAGAACATGCACTCTGTGTCACTGGCGGGTCACATAGATCATGCACTCTGTGTCACTTGGGGTTGTATAGATCATGCACTCTGTGTCACTGGGGGGTAACTTAGATCATGCACTCTGTGTCACTGGGGGTCATACAGATCATGCACTCTGTGTCACTGGGGGGGTCATACAGATCATGCACTCTGTGTCACTGGGGGTTATATAGATCATGCACTCTGTGTCACTGGGGGCTATATAGATCATGCACTCTGTGTCACTGGGGGCTATATAGATCATGCACTCTGTGTCACTGGGGGCTATATAGATCATGCACTCTGTGTCACTGGGGGTTATATAGATCATGCACTCTGTGTCACTGGGGGCTATATAGATCATGCACTCTGTGTCACTGGGGGTTATATAGATCATGCACTCTGTGTCACTGGGGGTCATATAGAACATGCACTCTGTGTCACTGGGGGTCACATAGAACATGCACTCTGTGTCACTGGGGGTCATATAGATCATGCACTCTGTGTCACTGGGGGTCACATAGAACATGCACTCTGTGTCACTGGGGTCACATAGAACATGCACTCTGTGTCACTGGGGGCTATATAGATCATGCACTCTGTGTCACTGGGGGTCATATAGAACATGCACTCTGTGTCACTGGGGGCTATGTAGATCATGCACTCTGTGTCACTGGGGGTTATATAGATCCACGCACTCTGTGTCACTGGGGGTCATATAGATCATGCACTCTGTGTCACTGGGGGTTGTATAGAACATGCACTCTGTGTCACTGGGGGTCATATAGATCATGCAGTCTGTGTCACTGGGGGGTCAATAGATCATGCACTCTGTGTCACTGGGGTCATATAGAACATGCACTCTGTGTCACTGGGGGTCACATAGATCATGCACTCTGTGTCACTGGGGGTCATATAGAACATGCACTCTGTGTCACTGGGGGTTATATAGACCATGCACTCTGTGTCACTGGGGGGGTCATACAGATCATGCACTCTGTGTCACTGGGGGTTATATAGATCATGCACTCTGTGTCACTGGGGGCTATATAGATCATGCACTCTGTGTCACTGGGGGTTATATAGATCATGCACTCTGTGTCACTGGGGGTCATATAGAACATGCACTCTGTGTCACTGGGGGTCACATAGAACATGCACTCTGTGTCACTGGGGGTCATATAGATCATGCAGTCTGTGTCACTGGGGGGTCAATAGATCATGCACTCTGTGTCACTGGGGTCATATAGAACATGCACTCTGTGTCACTGGGGGTCACATAGATCATGCACTCTGTGTCACTTGGGGTTATATAGAACATGCACTCTGTGTCACTGGGGGCTATATAGAACATGCACTCTGTGTCACTGGGGGTTATATAGAACATGCACTCTGTGTCACTGGGGGTTATATAGAACATGCACTCTGTGTCACTGGGGGTTATATAGATCATGCACTCTGTGTCACTGGGGTCACATAGAACATGCACTCTGTGTCACTGGGGGCTATATAGATCATGCACTCTGTGTCACTGGGGGTCATATAGAACATGCACTCTGTGTCACTGGGGGTTATATAGAACATGCACTCTGTGTCACTGGGGGCTATATAGATCATGCACTCTGTGTCACTGGGGGTTATATAGATCATGCACTCTGTGTCACTGGGGGTCATATAGATCATGCACTCTGTGTCACTGGGGGTTGTATAGAACATGCACTCTGTGTCACTGGGGGTCACATAGAACATGCACTCTGTGTCACTGGGGGTCATATAGATCATGCAGTCTGTGTCACTGGGGGGTCAATAGATCATGCACTCTGTGTCACTGGGGGTTATATAGAACATGCACTCTGTGTCACTGGGGGTTATATAGATCATGCACTCTGTGTCACTGGGGTCACATAGAACATGCACTCTGTGTCACTGGGGGCTATATAGATCATGCACTCTGTGTCACTGGGGGTCATATAGAACATGCACTCTGTGTCACTGGGGGTTATATAGAACATGCACTCTGTGTCACTGGGGGCTATATAGATCATGCACTCTGTGTCACTGGGGGTTATATAGATCACGCACTCTGTGTCACTGGGGGTCATATAGATCATGCACTCTGTGTCACTGGGGGTTGTATAGAACATGCACTCTGTGTCACTGGGGGTTATATAGAACATGCACTCTGTGTCACTGGGGGTTATATAGATCATGCACTCTGTGTCACTGGGGGTCATATAGAACATGCACTCTGTGTCACTGGGGGTCAAATAGAACATGCACTCTGTGTCACTGGGGGTCATATAGAACATGCACTCTGTGTCACTGGGGGCTATATAGATCATGCACTCTGTGTCACTGGAGGGAGACCATAAGTAGCCACTGGATGCAAAGTTCAGCATGTAATGGAAGGCTGGGTTTTTGGGGATGTTTTTATTTATTTATTTTATTCTTTTATATCGAGGATAATGGAATTAGCACCCGTGTGTTTTTTTACATCCAGTCCCCATGTGTATACAGTTTTGTCAATTTTGTCATCTGTTCCCACCGGCACACAATGGCCTACTCTTACGAAAAGCGGAACAGGAGTTAACGGGTGCGCAAGATGTTCTGCGTGCGTTCGCACACGGGCCTCGGTTTATAGTCTCATCCGAAGGACTTTAGGGGAGAGTAGAGTCGGCACTGATGTTAACTCCAGGGGAAAATATCGCCTTGAACGGGAATCAAACCCGGGTACGGGTCGTGAGATTGTGAGCGCAATGTTCTAACCACTAGGCTATCCCGTCCTCCTTGCTATACAGACAAGCCATATGTATTTTCCACTAAAGAAAGAAAAGCATTGTCTGAATCTGGAGAATGACTCTCTATAGGGTGAGGTATTTTCAAACATCTCGAACACTCCTCATGCAATGTGTACTTAGGGTCTCACAGTGATTCTGACCTGTGATGTGACAATCACACAGATTATTCTCTCACAGTGATTCTCACCTGTGATCTGTCAATCACACTGACTATTCTCTCACAGTGATTCTTACCTGTGATATGACAATCCACACTGACTATTCTGTCACAGTGATTCTTACCTGTGATGTGTTAATCACACAGATTATTCTCTCACAGTGATTCTTACCTGTGATGTGTCAATCACACAGATTATTTTCGCACAGTGATTCTCACCTGTGATGTGTCAATCACACTGATTATTCTGTCGCAGTGATTCTCACCTGTGATATGACAATCCACACTGACTATTCTGTCACAGTGATTCTTACCTGTGATGTGTCAATCACATAGATTATTTTGTCACAGTGATTATTACCTGTGATGTGTCAATCACACTGCATATTCTCTCACAGTGATTCTTACCAGTGATGTTTCAATCCCACTGATTATTCTGTCGCAGTGATTCTCACCTGTGATGTGTCAATCACACTGACTATTCTGTCACAGTGATTCTCACCTGTGATGTGTCAATCACACTGATATTCTGTCGCAGTGATTCTCACCTGTGATGTGTCAATCACACTGACTATTCTGTCACAGTGATTCTCACCTGTGATGTGTCAATCACACTGACTATTCTGTCACAGTGATTCTCACCTGTGATGGGTCAATCACAC
The DNA here is from genome assembly GCA_028751875.1 of Rapana venosa. Classification (NCBI taxonomy): domain Eukaryota; kingdom Metazoa; phylum Mollusca; class Gastropoda; order Neogastropoda; family Muricidae; genus Rapana; species Rapana venosa. Next base: position 37,459,366 of record CM054167.1, on the reverse strand, counting down.
TGCATATTCTGGATGACCCCTGGGGTGCTAGACCAAGGAATGCCCAAGAACAAGAACAATAACAATAACAACAACAACGACAACAACATAAACGAACAATTACTTGACACCCTCTCACACTAATAACCACCTTTTGTTATTTGTTTTCATGCATGTGAATGCCAAGCCACATGCTATCTGCTCAATGTTCAATCTTTTGTTCTTGCCCCCCCCCCCCTCCTTCTCTTCTCCTTCCTGCTTGGAACCCCCCCCCCTTCCCCCCCCCCCCCCCCCCCCCCGTTAAAACAGAAGAGCTTAAAATCATAACGACCCCCCCCCCCCCTCCCAAGGAGATGTCGGCGGGCCTAACAGTAGAAATTGTATACCCACATTCTGGAAATTCTGTGCTAGAAATTTCCTCTTTTCTTTCACTCTCTTTGTTGCTTCCTTGTTCCTTTTCTTCCTGTCACGTCCATCTTGTCTATTTTTTTTAATACCTTTTTGGGCCATTCTCCTGACTTTTTTCAAGAAAGACTTACAAGATAACAATCCTCTCTTATGCCGAAGCTGGTTGTGCTGGGCCTGACTTGTCAGGCGCTTAACGGCAGCGTGACGCATTTCCGCTCCTATAACAGACAACAATAGTTGCTGTCTGAGCGTTCGACGACGAAGAAGAATAACTGCAATAAATCATCAAACCATGCAGTGTATGACAAGGTAAAAGGTTATATATACGTACAAAGAAGTTACAAGAAATAGAAATAATATCGACTGCTTGGTGCTATGCACCACATGGGTTAGCGTGGTACGCACAGATTGTATGTGCATGGCACATCGGCGTTTAGGAATTAACAAATAGAAAAAAACACACTTGAGAAACTCTCTCTCTCTCTCTCTCTCCTCTCTCTCTCTCTCTCTCTCTCTCTCTCTCTCTCTCTCTCCTCTCTCTCTCTCTCTCTCTCTCTTCTCTTCTCTACTCTCTTTTCTTTCTCTTCTCTCTCTTCTCTCTCTTCTCTCTCACTCACTCTCTCTCTCTCTCTTCTCTCTCTCTCTCTCTCTTCTCTTCTCTCTCTCTCTCTCCTCACTCACTCTCTCTCACTCTCTCTCTCTCTCTCTCTCTCTCTCTCTCCTCTCTCTCTCTCTCTTCTCTCTCTCTTCTCTCTCTCTCTCACACACACACACGCACACATAAATGTACACACACAAACATGCGGGCGTGGGGCGAACCTGGGCGAATACTCACCGGAGCGCGCACACACATACACAGTGTGTATTGATACACAGGCGCGCGCGCGCGTACACACACACACACACACACACACACACAAACAGACACAAACACAAACACAGACAGACAGACACACACACACACTCACACATACACCAACACACACACACTACACACACACACACACACACACACACACACACACCACACACACACACACACACACACACACACAAAACACACACACACACACACACACACACACACACACACACACACACACACACACACACACACACACACACACACACACACACAGGGACGGGATAGCCTTGTGGTTAGAGTGATATATTCGTGGTCTAATGAGCCAGGTTCGAATCTCGTCCAAGAGGATTTTTCTTCTGGAATTAACTTCAGTGCCAACTCCACTCTCCCCAAAAGTCCTTCGGATGAGACTATAAACCGAGGTCCCGTGTACGAACGCACGCAGAACATCTTGCGCACACGTTAAAACCCGTTCCGCTTTTCTGAAGAGTAGACCATTGTGTGCCGGTGGGAACGAATGACAAAACTGCATATACACGGGGACTTGATGAAAAAAGCACATGGGTGCTTATTCCTTATCCTCGATATAAAAGAATAAAATAAAAAATAAATTTAAATTAAAATAAACACACACACACACACACCCACACACACACACACACACACACACACACACACACACACACACACACACACACACACACACACACAGGGACGGGATAACCTGGTGGTTAGAGTGATGTATTCGTGGTCTACTGACCCGGGTTCGAATCTCGTTCAGGAGGATTTTTCCTCTGGAGTTAACTTCAGTGCCGACTCCTTCGGATGAGACTATAAACCGAGGTCCCGTGTGCGAATGCACGCAGAACATCTTGCGCACACGTTAAAACCTGTTCCGCTTTTCGGAAGTGTAGGCTATTGTGTGCCGGTGGGAACGGATGACAAAACTGACAAAACTGCATACACACGAGGATTGGATGAAAAAAGCACATGGGTGCTTATTCCATTATCCTCGAAATAAAAGAATAAAATAAAACGCACACACACGCACGCACACATACACCCCCCACACACACACGCACGCGCACACACACACACGTACACACACACATACGTACACACAGACACACATATACACACCCGTACACACACACTCACACACACACACACACACACACACACACACACACACCACACACCCCCACACACACACACACACACACGCACACACACATCTACAAAAAACATCAGCAAAAACATAGGTAAAGAAACATCCCAAATCTACCTCGCCACCAAAAAGAAAGGGAGAGAATAATGCGAAATGACGTAGTGGGATGAAGGGAGATAAAGTTTCGGGTCACGTGGCGTGCAGTAAACAGGGAGTGTGACAGATGACATGACTCAGGCGGGGCCATGTCACGTATGGTTTCTTGTGGCCGCAAGGCTCCCACGTGCGACCATGGGGCGTGACGTCACGCCCCAACGTCACGGCGTGACTTTGTCAACACGTGTACTCGTTCTTCCATTGTGCCTCTCTGCCATTTCTGAGCCGATATAAGGCGACCGTTAGTTCTAAGTCCTAGCAACAATCGTCGTCGGCGTCATCGTCATCATCATCGTCATCATGAGCGCTTTGATTTGTTGTTTTACAAGATTCAGCGCTATATAAATTCCATACATTATGATTATTACTATTATTATTATCATCATCATCAACGCCTACGTCAACATGAAAATGACCACTCGGTCGGCCCCAGTTCACTTGCCATTTCCCCATGGGGGACGGGATAGTCTAGTGGTTAGAACATTGCGCTCGCAATCTGACGACCCGGGTTCGATTCCCGTTCAAGGGGGATATTTTCCCCTGGAGTTAACGTCAGTGCAGACTCCACTCTCCCCAAAAGTCCTTCGGATGAGACTATAAACCGAGAGGCCCCGTGTGCGAACGCACGCAGAACATCTTGCGCACACGTTAAATCCTGTTCCGTTTTTCGTAAGAGTAGGCCATTGTGTGCCGGTGGGAACTGATGACAGAATTGACAAAACCGCATACACATGGGAACTGGATGTAAAAAAGCAATATTATCCTCGATATAAAATAATAAATAAATAAATGTGAACGCCTTAGCAGGGCCTCAGCCACAGGTCAGCCCAGGAAGGTCAGTCAGTCACTGGTTTAGGGCAGGACATCATTATGCATGGCTATAAAACCAATACACGTGTGTCCTTTAAACAACGTTGTTCATAGCAAAGAACTTTATGGCATGTGAACTCCTATCAAATGAAAATTGCCGGATTCTCTTGGGAACATTGCGAAACAGGATCTTTAAGAAATCAGCAGTAAAATACCCCATGCCTAACATCCTGGATATCTCGACAATCGACAGCAACTGACTCATAATGAAAACATGGACTGGCATACCACAGACAGCAGATTCATAATAAAACCATCGACGACATAATTATCTACACCTGATTCACATTGACAACATAGATGGTACCTACAATTGGACAGACAACAAAGTCATAACGAAAACATTGTTCTTGCAATACCGTTGTGCTTACCGAAGAGTCCTGCAGATAGGTCAGTATCTCAAAACATGCAAAAGGAATAGTTTCAGAGAGTTGTTCTCAGAGAGTTGTGCAAGTAGACTGAGCAAACAGCTCTTTGGAATGATAGAGAATTCCGAGCAAAACATAAGGGAAGGAAGCGGACAAAGCGAGAAGAGAGAGAGAGAGAGAGAGAGAGAGAGAGAGAGAAGAGAGAGAGAGAGAGAGAGAGAGAGAGAGAAGAGACAGACAGACAGACAGACAGACATACAGAAAGATGCTTGCAAACAGACAGGCTCCCTGACAAAAAGAAAGACAGACACATAGACAGACTGAAAGGAAGACACTGATAAAAAGGAAAAATATTTGTTGATACCATGCAGTCAAACTCTTTTTTGTTTAGTGAAGATAACAAGTTAGGGTGATATCCCTGCTTTAAGTGTCAATACTATAGACTAGCTCAGTTATGTCAGATGTGATTTACCACGGCTTGAAAACGGCGATTGTCTTTTTTTCTTTTTCTTTTCTTTGTAAATAAAAGTTTGATAACGACATACTAGTGGTAAAACACATACAAAGGAAAACAAAATAAATATAGGAAAACTAAAGATGAAGGAAACAACTGAACAACTTTTTCTTTCTAAAGTTAAATATATATAATATATATATATATATATATATAATATATATATATATATATATATATATATATATATATATATATATAAATAAGCCCACTAGATATAGTTTTACTGAATGTGAACATAAACATGGCATGGAAAAGGTGAAAATAGAATGAAGAAAGAAAACACAAATTCTTGTGTTCTGGTAACACCAGATGTTTAAACAAATGAAAGATTAAGAAAACACTGTTATTTCAACAGCAAGAGAAATCACTGTTTCTAGAAAACAGCCCGAGATTTAGCAATGCAAGATGCAAGCCAAGAGATCAGGCCTGAGACAGCAGACTAAAGCATGACCACCAATGTCTGCAGCTGGATGTCTGTGCTGTTGGTGGTGGTGGTGGTGGTGTTGGTGTTAATGTTGGTGGTGGTGGTGGTGTTGGTGTTAATGTTGGTGGTGGTGGTGGTGTTGGTAATGCTGGTATTGTTGTTGGTAGTGTTGTTGTCGGTGGTGGTGGTGGGGGTGATGTTTCTGTTGTTAGTGGTGTTGGTGTTTGTGTTGTTGTTGTTGATGGTGGTGTTGGTGTTTGTGTTGTTGTTGTTGATGATGTTGTTGTCGTTGTTATTGTTGATGGTGGTGGTGGTGCTTGTGTTGTTGTTGATGGTGGTGGTGGTGTTTGTGTTGTTGTTGGTGGTGGTGATGATGTGTTTGTGTTGTTGTTGGGGGTGTTGTTGCTGTTGTTGTTGGAAGTGTTGTTGTTGATGGAGGTGTTGTTGCTGTTGCTGTTGGAGGTGTTGTTGCTGTTGTTGATGGAGGTGTTGTTGCTGTTGGAGGTGTTGTTGGAGGTGTTGTTGTTGTTTGTGGTGTTGGTGGAGGTGGTATTGATGTTGATCCTCATGGGGACGCCGGAGGCCTGTCAGAATAAATAGCATCTCCACCTGAAAATTCTGTGCTAAGAATTTCCCTCTTTTCTCTCCCTCTCTTTGTGTGTCTTGTTCCTTTTCTTCTTTCACCTCCTTATTTTCTGCCTTCTTGGTCCATTCTCCTGACTTTATTCCAAAAGGCTTTATGAAATAAAAATTCTCTCCCATGCCAATGCCGGATGCGCTGGGCCTGATTTGTAAGGCGCTTAACGGCATCGCGACGCATTTTGGCTCTTGTGACAGACGACATTAGTTGCTGTCTGAGCGTTCGACGAAGAAGAGTATTGGTGTTGTTGTTGGTGGCGGTACTACTACAGTTATTGTTGCTGAGGATGTTGTTAGTATCGTCACAAAATTATTTTCTAAAAAGCTTCTTGATGTCAACAAAAATGTGAGTCTTCTTGGTCAGAAGAGAAAGAATCTGCGGCACATTACCCATGCCACTACATGGCGATGTGAGCAGTATTGACGCTATTGTTGGTAATTGAAAACCATGTGCTTTGCTACCTCTGCACCCAACAAAGCAAGAAAAGTAAACTAGGACAGTCAAACACCGGAGTAACATTTACTGATAGAAATGTTTTTTCAACACAACATGTACACAGAAAAACTACTTCAGTAATAGCTATTAAAGTAACAGTTGGATATGTGTGGAAATTAGCTTCTACTCTACGCCACAAGTATTTCATTCCCCCTTTACCAGTTCTTATAAGGTATACATTTCTGACAACAAGAACACGGGAGACTTATATACAGGCACAGGGACTATGGATTGGTGGCCTAGAGGTAACGCGCCTGTCTAGAAAGCGAAAAGTCCGGGTCGGAAGTGGGCGGTGGTTCGTATCCCGTTTGGACCCGAAACTTTTTCCCCATCTTTTACATCATGAGTGGTGGTCTGGGCGCTAGTCTTTCGGATGAGACGATAAACCGAGGTCCCGTGTGTTGCACATAATTATTTAACGCACGTAAAAGAACCCACGGCAGCAAGAGAGTTGTCCCTGGCAAAATTATGTAGAAAAAAGCCCCTCTGATAGGGAAACAAATACAGTTGCAGACAGGAAAAAAGGAAAAAAATATGGGTGGCGCTGCTCTTGTGGCGACGCGCTCTCCCCCGGGGAGAGCAGCCCGAATTTCACGCAGAGAAATCTGCCGTGACTTAAAAGTGGTATAAATAAATAAACAAAGAAAGAAATAAATAAATAAATATGCCAATGTGCTCGAGAGAACGCTCAGAAAAGACAGAGCAGACAGGTGAAGACCGCCAAACAGAAAGAAGACAGCCAGAGAAAAGTTTTATAAAAAAAAAAACCCAGCCAGACTAACAGACAGGCAGACAACAAACAGCCTTTCCCTTAGATATAATTATAATCTTTTTATATTAAATTCGCAACAACAAAAAAAAGGAACGCATGTATAATTCCCCCGCACCTAGCTGTCATCTGACGTAGCATGTCTGCCAAAGAAGTACTTGTGAGGCCACAGGTAATGTAGAGAATATTCATGCATGGCCAGTGATGAACTTCATGGACAGGTTGCTTCGTCCTCAAATTCATCGCCCACTCTGTCCTTTTGCAACGGACACAGAAATCTCCCTGAAGAAACCGCCCAAACGAAGGATCAATGAGACAGAGAGGCATACATTTCTATTTATTTATCTCTTTCTATTTCTTCTTATGACGCGTTTAAATCCGGCCTCAAGACACATTTATTTCAAAGCTAAGAGTCTCCCCTCTTGTTCCATTTCATTTTTGTCCTGCCATCAACAGCCAAAACCCATCACTCTGCCGAGTGTACAGCCTTTATGTGTGTGCTTGAGTGTGTGTGCGTGCGTGCGTGCAAGCGGGTGTGTGTGTGTGTGTGTGTGTGTGTGTGTGTGTGTGTGTGTGTGTGTGTGTGTGTGTGCATTTTAATTTAATTGTAACTGGCTGCAGGTGAATGAGTAGGATGAATGCAAGCGCTTTGATTTGTTTCTGCAAGATATAGAGCTATATTCATTCCATTTATTATTATTATTTATTATTATTATTATTATTATTATTATTATTATTATTATTATTATTATTATCATTATCATTATTAGTATTGTTGTTATTATTATTACTACTATTATCATTATTATTATTGTTGTTGTTATTATGATTATAATCGTCATCATTATAATTATTTATGTGGATACAGTATATATATATATATATATATATATATATATATATTATATATATATATATATATATATTATATATACACTCGGTCTCCCTAAACTATTGTCAAGCAGTACTGAGCCTGGTTGCCTCTAGGGCCGTTTGTGCGCCTTGGCTTCAGTGCAAACCCCCCTCCCCCCACCCCCACCCCCACACACAAACCAGGTCACCCGGCTGCAAATGGGCACATGCTCTATTTAGAGTCAAGGAAGGTAAAGCAGCGAGGTATAGGATATGGGTGCCTCCCTCAAAATACTGGCCCGTAGAGGAACTGAAGTCTCTGACACCTCACTCCCCAACGACCACAAAGAATATGAGAACACCGTTACCTTTTTGCTTATTCATGCTTCAATGCATCGGTTATACAGATTTTTATGTATTGTAATGTCTATTGTGACGTTTTAGTGTGTGTCGTTTTGACGCTATGTTTGTGTAAGTGATAAATCGCTCTTTTTTTCAAATCGTGACCAGCAGCATTGTGCATATACTTGTGTCACAGACTGATTTATGTATGCATATCATGTAAGGTAAAAACACAACAAAAACAAAAAAACCAACATCTCCCTTCTTACCCCGGTAACTCTCAGGGCTCGGTGGAGGAAGTACTGCACTCCTGTAACACATAAGACTTCAGTGAAGGAAGTACTGCACTCCTGTAACAGACAGGACTTCAGTGAAGGAAGTACTGCACTCCTGTAACACATAGGACTTCAGTGAAGCAAGTACTGCACTCCTGTAACACATAGGACTTCAGTGAAGCAAGTACTGCACTCCTGTAACACATAGGACTTCAGTGAAGCAAGTACTGCACTCCTGTAACACATAGGACTTCAGTGAAGGAAGTACTGCACTCCAACTTTCGGGCAGTTAGTCTTGACCTAGTGGAGCTGTCCTGGCAGAATCAATCTCTGGTCAAATCGCAAACTGCATGCTGGGTGTGGGATGGAATAGTTTGGTGGTTAGAGTGATGCACATTGCGCTCCCGATCTTCTAGCCCAGGTTCGAATCTCGTTCCAGAGTATTTTTTTCTCTGGAGTTAACATCAGTGCTGACTCCACTCTCCCCAAAAGTTCTTCGTATGAGACTATAAACCGAGGTTTCATCTGCGCACGCACGCAAAACATCTTGCGCACATGTTAAAACCCGTTCCGCTTTTCAGAATAGTAGGCCATTGTTTGCCGATGAGAACGGATGACAAAACTGCACACACGCGGGGACTGGATTACACGAGAGCGTATTCGTTTATCCTCGAAATAAAAGAATAAGAAGATATAAACAAAATATTCCTTCACACCCTCGGCCATAGCTGGTGTCTTTTCATTGGGAGGACTGCAACCACCCAGTCCAGATGCAATATTAGACACTAAGTCTTGTCTCTGATTCGGGAGCCGTGACTACTCTGGTCTTATGGTGACCTCAGTTTTGCTTTTCCATACACTTCTGTACCTCAGGTGAGTTGATATCAAAGCCTTCAGGGTTCGAGATTTAGGGGAGAAGGTCGTCCCAGGGACCCTGCCAGAGATCACCACCCTGGGTGAGCGTCTCCCTGAGCCTGGCTCCTCAACTAAGCCACGAATATCAGTAGAGGGTTTTGTAGGTGGTGTCCTGAGTATCTTAGCTCAAGAAAGCCACTGCTGAACACCACAAAAGTGACTAGATTAGACTCAGCAGCAGTGCAGGTCACCGCTGGATGGTGGCCCTGCGGCAATTCAACATTGATAAGCCCCCTGTGGGCAGCTGACCCTGAAGATGTGACATGACAAACCTGGGCATGGCCAGGGCAAAGCCATTGAAATGAGCGGCGGATGACAGTAGGAAGGAGGACAAGACAGGACAGAAGCACAGGAGTACAGGAGAACAGGACAGGATGACAGGACAGGAGGACAGGACAGGAAAGGAGGACAGGACAGTAGAACAGGACAGGAGAACAGGAAAGGAGGACAGGAGGACATGAGGATAGGACAGGAGAACAGGACAGCAGAACAGGACAGGAGAACAGGAAAGGAGGACAGGAGGACATGAGGATAGGACAGGAAAACAGGACAGGAGAACAGGAAAGGAGGACAGGGGATAGGACAGGAGAACAGGACAGGAGAACAAGGCAAGAGAACAGAACAGGAGAACATAACAGGAGAACAGGACAGGAGAACAGGACAGGAGAACAGGACAGAGAACAGGACAGCAGAACAGGACAGGAGAACATGACAGGAGGACATATCAGGAGAACAGGACAGGAGACATGTCAGGAGAACAGGACAGGAGAACAGACAGGAGGACAGGATGACAAGACAGGGAGGACAGGACAGGACAGGACAGGAGGACAGGACAGGACAGGAGGACAGGACAGGAGGACAGGAATACAGGACAGGAGGACAGGACAGGACAGGACAGGAGGAGAGGACAGGACAGGAGAACAGCACAGGACAGGACAGGAGAAACAGGACAGGAGGACAGGAGAGAAGGACAGGACAGGACAGGAGAACAGAACAGGGGGACAGGAGGGCAGGACAGGACAGGAGGACAGGACAGGATAGGACATGACAGGAGGACAGGACAAGAGAACAGGACAGGAGGACAGGACAGGAGGACAGGACAGGAGGACAGGACAGGAGGACAGGACACGAGGACAGGACAGGAGCACACGAGGACAGGACAGGACAGGACAGGAGGACAGGACAGAACGGGAGAACAGGACAGGAAACCAGGACAGGAGGACAGGAGGACAGGACAGGACAGGAGGACAGGACAGGACAGGAGGACAGGACAGGAGGACAGACAGGAGGAAAGGACAGGAGGACAGGACAGGACAGGACAGGAGGACAGGACAGGACAGGTGGACAGGACAGGAGGACAGGACAGGAGGACAGGACAGGAGGACAGAACAGGAGGACAGGACAGGACAAGACAGGAGGACAGGACAGGACAGGAGAACAGCACAGTACAGGACAGGAGAACAGGACAGGAGGACAGGACAAAGGACAGGACAGGACAGGAGGACAGGACAGGAGAACAGAAGGACAGGAGGACCGGACAGGAGGACAGGAGGACAGGACAGGAGGACGGGACAGGAGGACAGGAGAACAGGACAGGAGGACAGGACAGGAGAACAGGACAGGAGGACAGGACAGAGAACATGACAGGGGGACAGGAGGGCAGGACAGGATAGGACAGGACGGGAGGACAGGAGGACAGGACAGGACAGGAGGACAGGACAGGAGGACAGGACAGGAGGACAGACCACGAGGACACGAGGACAGGACAGGACAGGACAGGAGGACAGGACAGGACGGGAGAACAGGAAAGGAGGACAGAACAGGAGGACAGGACAGGACAGGATGACAGGACAGGAGGACAGGACAGGAGGACAGGACAGGAGGACAGGAGAACAGGACAGGACAGGACAGGAGAACAGGACAGGACAGGAGAACAGGACAGGACAGGACAGGAGGACAGGAGGACAGGACAGGACAGGAGGACAGGACAGGACAGGAGGACAGGACAGGACAGGAGGACAGGACAGGAGGACAGGACAGGAGGACAGGACAGGAGGACAGGACAGTAGGACAGGACAGGAGGACAGGAGGACAGGACAGGAGGACAGGAGGACAGGAGGACAGGAGGACAGGACAGGAGGACATGACAGGAGGACAGGACAGGGGACAGGACAGGAGGACAGGACAGGACAGGTGGACAGGACAGGAGGACAGGACAGGACAGGTGGACAGGACAGGAGGACAGGACAGGAGGACAGGACAGGAGGACAGGACAGGGGGACAGAACAGGACAGGGGGACAGGACAGGAGGACAGGACAGGAGGACAGAACAGGACAGGGAGACAGGACAGGAGGACAGGACAGGAGGACAGAACAGGACAGGAGGACAGGACAGGACAGGACAGGAGGACAGGACAGGAGGACAGAACAGGACAGGAGGACAAGACAGGACAGTACAGGAGGACAGGACAGGAGGACAGGCCAGGACCGGAGAACAGAACAGGACAGGAGGACAGGACAGAAGGACAGGACAGGAGGACAGGACAGGACAGGAGGTCAGAAGAGGAGGACAGGAGGATAGAGCCAGAGGACAGGACAGGAGGACAGGAAAACAGGACATGAGGACAGGAGGATAGGAGGACAGGACAGGGGACAGGACAGGAGAACAGAACAGGACAGGAGGGCAAGACAGGAGAACAGGACATGAGGACAGGAGGACAGGACAGGAGGACAGGACAGGAGGACAGGACAGGATAGGAGAACAGAACAGGACAGGAGGACAGGACAGGAGAACAGAACAGGACAGGAGGACAGGACAGGAGGACAGGACAGAACAGGAGGACAGGACAGGAGGACAGGAGGACAGGACAGGAGGACAGAACAGGACAGGAGGACAGGACAGGACAGGACAGGAGGACAGGACAGGACAGGAGGACAGGACAGGACAGGAGGACAGGACAGGACAGGAGGACAGGACAGGAGGACAGGACAGGGGACAGAACAAGACAGGAGGACAGGACAGGAGGACAGGACAGGAGGACAGAACAGGACAGGAGGACAGGACAGGACAGGAGGACAGGACAGGAGGACAGGACAGGGGGACAGAACAAGACAGGAGGACAGGACAGGGGGACAGGACAGGAGGACAGAACAGGACAGGAGGACAGGACAGGACAGGACAGGAGGACAGAACAGGACAGGAGGACAGAACAGGACAGGACAGGAGGACAGAACAAGACAGGAGGACAGGACAGGACAGGAGGACAGAACAGGACAGGAGGACAGGACAGGACAGGAGGACAGAACAGGACAGGAGGACAGAACAGGACAGGAGGACAGGACAGGAGGACAGGACAGGACAGGAGGACAGGACAGGACAGGAGGACAGGACAGGAGGACAGGACAGGAGGACAGGACAGGAGGACAGAACAGGACAGGAGGACAGGACA
>CM054167.1:37419374-37444374 GCA_028751875.1 Rapana venosa | reverse complement strand
GTTGACTTTAAAAAGGCTTTTGATGTCATTAATCATACTTTGATGCTGCGCAAATTACACCTGTACAAGCTAACACCAGAGATTATTAATTTTCTAGCAAGTTTTTTGTCAGGTAGGAAGCAATTAGTGACAATAAATGATCAAACATCAAATGTAGTAGCTGTTAGATATGGCATTCCACAAGGGTCAGTTTTATGACCACTTTTGTTTTCAATCTATGTAAATGACTTACCCTGGTTTTTTAATTGTAATTGTGAAATGTTCGCTGATGATACATCCTTGTTCTGCAGTGATTCAGATCCAAATAGGTTAACAATTAATTTACAAGATAATATGGACAGATTAATCAGTCCACAGTTGAATCATATATTTTTGAATGCAGAAAAAACAAAATGCATGTATGTTTCAGCATGACAAAAAAAGGCAGAAAATGAAATATAATTTCAAACCTTTGTTTATTGAGAATGAAGCAGTTGAAGAAGTTGATGCTCATAAAATTCTAAATGTCACTATTGACAACAACTTGACTTGGACAGATCATATTATGTCGCTGGGAAAACGTTTATCCAACAGGATTCTTCAGTTATCTAAAATTTAAAAAAACAAATCTTGATAACAATTCTCGGAAACTCTTCTTTTGTGGCCATATTTTGCCTATTATTGACTATGCATCCACACTATGGGACAATTGCAGTGACACAAATTTGAAATTTTTCCATCGTTTATATAAAAGACAGTAAAGTTGGTACTATTAAAGTCAAGTACCTTAACTGTTACTGACTACAAGCAAAACAATATACTCACATTCCGAAATAGGCTTTTCTTCAACAAAGCTGTATGCATGCATAATGTTATATACGGAAATGCTCCTCCAAAGATAACCAATACCTTCAAAATAAATGAACACAGGCACAATCATTCGCTATCGTTTCCAAGGCCCAGAAACAATCTCTACAAGACAAGTTTTTTTGTATTCAGGTAGTCAGTTATGGAATAACCTCCCAAGGGGGTTAAAAAATATTACCGCCAAAAGCCATTTAAAAAAAAACATTTGAAAAACTATCTAATAAATAACTGTACAGAAAACGAATTGTAATTCCTCCCTCCTTACCAATGTGTATTTTTCATCATTCTTAGATTGTTTCCTTACGATTTTTTTTCTTTTCTTCTTCTTTAAATATTCTTATTCGAAAGATTTTTGAAATTGTATCTTGTAGTATGTGTGTGTGTGTGTGTGTGTGTGTGTGTGTGTGTGTGTGTGCGTGTATGAATGTATGCGCGGATGAATGCCTACGTGCATGCCTGCTTGCACGCCAGCACGGGCTTGTGGGTGTGGGAGTGGGCTTGTGCATGTGTGTGTTTTTAAAATTGTGGTTAGCAAATAATAGCGTAAGTGGTTGAGCCTATGGTTATATATGTATGTGTGTATTTATGTAGGGATTGTGTTGGCTATTGAAACATGATCTGCTGTAATGTTATTGATTATTAGTTTCATCGTATAATCATCGTCTTCATTGATATTTCTGGCAGTAGTAATTGTCATTCTTTATTGATATCGCCATCGTCATCATCGTCATCTTTATCTTTATAATTTCCTTTTCAATAAGATTTGGTATATTTGTTTGTGTGATGTTGTTTTTTGTTGTTGTTTTTTTAATATTTATTTTATTATTATTATTTATTTATTTTGTTTTGGTTGTTGTTGGGCTTTTTTCCCCTCTTAGATGGCTTGACGAAAAAAAGCAAGTATTTTGCTTATTCAATGTACCATCTAGAAATAAAAGTTTGACTTGACTTGACAGTGAAGTGTTTAACGGCTTGATGAAATTAAAACAGTCAGGATCAAGAGATCTTCATGGCATTGATAGCAAAATACTGAACACTAGTGCAATTTCTATTTTAGAAACTTTTACGTATTTATATAATTTATGCCTTGACAAAAGTTAAATTCCAACAAGCAAAAGTTATAGCCTTTTTTAAATGAGGTGATCGTACTACTCCCTCTAATTACAGATCGATATATTTATGTACCGCCATGCCTGTTATATCTAAACCACCCGAAAAGCCTGCTCAAACTCAGTGATACTTCAAGAGCTACAGTCTGCTTCAGGTTAAAAAACAATCAGGTTTTCGAGAAATCCTCGCCTGTTAAACCCCACTCATAGAAACACGTTTCTTGTAATATCTGTTTGTCTGACCGTCTCTGTATGATACTTATAATAACAATGATAATGAGTTTATTGGAACACTTTTTGTGTGCTTTTCCAAAGCCTTCCATGTCGGCAACCAACCACACTCTTCAAAGAACACGTCATGTAGAATTTCGTGAATCTCATAGAACTTATTTTTCGGATTGTGTTAGTGGAAGCTGAAGTTGATGTAAAGTCGACCGCTGATTGCAGCCGTGCCACTGTGGGAGATGCGATGTGCAGACTTGAACGTTAATGACGCAGACCTGCAGATCTATTTATTTATTTATTTTATTTATATCAATTAAGTCACGTCAGATTTCTCTGCGTGAAAGTCGGGCTGCTCTCCCCGGGGAGAGCGCGTCGCCACAGAGCAGCGCCACCCACTTTTTTTCTGTCTACAACTGCATTTGTTTCCCTATCAGAGTGGCTTTTTTCTACAGAATTTTGCCAGGGACAACTCTCTTGCTGCCGTGGGTTCTTTTACGTGCGCTAAATAATTGTTTTGCAACACACGGGACCTCGGTTTATCGTCTCATCCGAAAGACTTGCGCCCAGACCACCACTCAAGGTCTAGTGGATGGGGAAAACTTTTCGGGTCCAAACGGGATTTGAACCACCGCCCACTTCCGACCCGGACTTTTCGCTTTCTAGACAGGCGTGTTACCTCTAGACCACCGATCCACAATATCCAGAACAGTTGTAAGTTTACTCTAATGATAATCATCAAGCAGGACCAGAATAACAATGCAGTTCCAGCTCTTGAAATAAAAACTCACAGAGATCCTGGGGGGCCTGTCAGTATAAATAGCATCCCCACCTTCTGGAAATTCTGTGCTAGGAATTCCCTCTTCCCTCTCTTTGTTTCTACATTGTTCTTTTATCTTCCTGTCACCTCCTTCTTGTCTATTTTCTGCCTTCTTGGTCCGTGCTATTGCTTTTTATCCCGGAAATTCTTAAAAAAAATTATCTCCCATACCGAGGTTGGATGCGCTGGGCCTGACTTGTCAGGCGGTTAACGGCAGCGCAATGCATTGTCTCTCATGTGACATACTTGCTGTCTGAGCAGTCGAAGAAGAAATAAAAATAGTCGCTTTATGTAGGAAAAAAATATATTCATTTTGATTGCAGTGCCTGGGGCAATTTCAATGGCTATGAATTTTTTTTTAGATTTACCGTTTCTGTTTTCAAAGTGTTGATGTGTGCTGACTCTAGGTCTGTTAAGTGCTTTTCTGTCAGTAAGTTATTGTGCCAACATTGGAGTAGGAATAGTTAGTGAAATCAGCACTGTCAGTCATTTTCTAGCTAAACGTGGGGCTATTAATTTTTTTTCTGTGAACCCCATCCCATTGTACTATTTTCGGAAATGTCTTGCTGATCAAAGTGCAAAACAGATAGATAAATCAGACTGCAAAAAAAGGTAGATAAATCAGACTGCAAAACAGGTAGATAAGCAATCTAATAAATCAGTTCAGCCACTTCATCTTCTTCTTCTTCTTCTTCTTCTTCTTCTTCTTCTTCTTCTTCTTCTTCTTCTTCTTCTTCTTCTTTTGCGTTCCCTGGCCGTACTAAAATTTTTATCCAATCTGGATGGCAAAGTCTGCCGTCTGTCGAATAAAACCCCGCCTGACCCCACAGTTTATCCTGAAGCTCCTCTGGGCTGGGCCACTACGTCAGGTGTCCCAGGGTGTCTCAGAGTTAGTGCAGGACTGCAGCATGTGACAGGGGATGTTGTAGGTTAGGACAGCAGGACTGCAGCATGTGACAGGGGATGTTGCAGGTTAGGGCAGCAGTATGTGACAGGGGATGTTGCATGTTAGGACATCAGGACTGCAGTATGTGACAGGGGATGTTGCAGGTTAGGGAAGCAGGACTGCAGTATGTGACAGAGGATGTTGCAGGTTAGGACAGCAGGACTGCAGTATGTGACAGAGGATGTTGCAGGTTAGGGCAGCATGACTGTAGCATGTGACAGGGGATGTTGCAGGTTAGGACAGCATGACTGCAGTATGTGACAGGGGATGTTGCAGGTTAGGGCAAGACTGCAGTATGTGACAGGGGATGTTGCAGGTTAGGGCAGGGATGTTGCAGGTTAGGGCAGCAGTATGTGACAGGGGATGTTGCAGGTTAGGGCAGCATGACTGCAGTATGTGACAGGGTATGTTGCAGGTTAGGACAGCATGACTGCAGTATGTGACAGGGGATGTTGTAGTTTAGGACAGCAGGACTGCAGTATGTGACAGGGGATGTTGCGGACCTTCGGATGAGACTATAAACCGAGGCCCCGATGCGAACGCATGCAGAACATCTTGCGCACACGTTAAATCCTGTTTCGCTTTTCGAAAGCGTAGGCCATTGTGTGCCGGTGGGAACAGATGACAAAATTTACAAAACCGCATACACACGGGGACTGGATGTAAAAACACATGAGTGCTTATTCCACTATCCTCTATATAAAATAAAATAATAAAATAATGACAGGGGTGCTGGTCAGTGTGAGCTATTTTTAAAGCGGTGACAGGGCGTTAGGAGTTGGCAGTGGACAGCTCGATCTAGCTCAGGAATGTCGTGTCTCGTACACGGTGCAAGAGTGTCACTGCTTGTTCAGAAAAGTCTTTGAAATCCCTCTAACCAACTACCACACACACAAAGGCAATGAAATTGTCACATGTCTTCAATATGAGTCACGATTTTTCGATACAACAGCAGTTTTGTGTCAGAATTTCCATCGTAAGAAGGCGCCTTTACACAGCTGTAGAACTATCGCGTCATTGTTTTACAGGGTAAAACTGGACGCTTATAAAACACAATTTAGTCAGAACGTATCGTGCCTTTCTGGTAAAATAAACCAAACAAATCATCACATACTTTTACATGCCCTGGTTTTCAAGATTTTTGTTTACCCTCTTTTGAAGGCGAAACATCATTATCGCATGTCGCTGCCCAATACTGAGTTAATACTAGCGATAGCACACTACTCTTTGTTCAGCGGATTCTTCTACGTCATTCTAAGCTTGCTTGATTAAGTAATTGTTTGTATGTACTTCATAACACACAGAACAAAATGCACAACAACAACAACAACAACAACAACACACACACACACACACACACACACACACCACACACACACACACACACACACACACACACACACACACACACACATACACACACACGCGGGAGGGGGAGAGCCTGGTTGGTCAGAGCGTTGTGCATTGCGCTGTGATCTGCTGACCCGGGTTCGAAACCTATCCAAGGGGATATTTTCCCGTGGAGTCAGCATCAGTGCCGACTCCCCCCTCCCCCTACCTCCGAATAAAAAAGTCCTTCCGATGAGACTATAAACAGAGGTCTCGTGTTCGAACGCGCGCAGAACATCTTGCCCACACGTTAAAACCTGTTCTGCTTTTTGGAAGAATATGTCATTGTGTGTGAGTAGGAACGGTTGACAAAATATTACAAAACTGCATGTACACAGGGGCTGGTGCACATGAGTGCTCACTTCATTATCCTCGAAATAAAATAATAAGTAGACATACAAATAAACACACACACACACAAATACATACACGCACACAGAGAGAAAGGCACACATACGCGCACACAAAAGATGCATGCGCTCGTACGCCTGCTCACACACACACACACACACACACGCGCGCGCGCACACACACACACACACACACACACACACACACACACACACACACACACACACTGGTGTAGATTTTTCATGTTGGAAGTCAAGATATGCGAATGCTCACTTTCTTTTTTTTTTTTTAGATCAGCACGCTGCATCTCCCAAGGTTGGTACACACTAACACACGCTCGCACGCACGCATACACACACACACACACACACACACACACAACACACACACACACACAACACACCCACACACACACACACACACACACACACACACACACACACACACACACACACACACACACCTCAGTGCAGACTCCACTCTTCCCAAAAGTCATTCGGATGAGACTGTAAACCGAAGTCCCGTGTGCGAACGCACGCAGAGCATCTTGCGCACACGTTAGATCCTGTTTCGCTTTTCGTAAGAGTAGGCCATTGTGTGCCGGTGGGAACAGATGACAGAATTTACAAAACCCCATACACACGGGGACTGAATGTAAAAAGTGCTTATTCCATCATTCTCGATATAAAAGACTAAAAAATAATTTAAAATAAAATAAAATAAACACACACACACCCGCTCACACACAGCTCATGTAAAAAGAAATTGTTTTATATGCAGATTGCTGAAACGCTTTCTTTTAAAAGAGAGCAAAATCTCTTACGCAGCATTGAAAAGGTTTGTTGTTGTTTTTTTGAGTGAGAGAGAGTGAGAGAGAGAGAGAGATGGAGGGAGAGAGAGGAGAGTTGGGAAGTATGAGAGACAGAGCGGGGGTGGAGGGGGGGAGGAGGATGGAGAGGACAGACAGATATGCAGAAATAGTGACACACAGAGAAAAACAAAACAAGGAGACAAAGAGGCAACCTGAAGACAAAGTGCGCAAGCATATGTCAGTGACATCACCCCCTATTCATCCTGAGGGCATAACACACCAGGCTACCTCACTGTAAAGTCACTCCCTAATCCCTCACCCATTTCTGTTCTCCCTTCTTCTGGTCATCGCAGTTTTGCGTGTCAGGCCTGGTGGCTTTCAACATAGTGCTGTGTGGGTTGGGGTTGACGTGAGTTAGTTCCCTTGGTTTGGGTTGGAATGGGTTGGATTGGGTTGACGTGAGTTAGCTCCCTTGGTTTGGGTTGGAATAGGTTGGATTGGGTTGACGTGAGTTAGTTCCCTTGGTTTGAGTTGGAATAGGTTGGTTTGGGTTGGAGTAGGTTGGTTTGGATTGACGTGAGTTAGTTATTTTGGTTTGGGTTGGAATAGGTTGGTTTGGGTTGACGTGAGTGAGTTAGTTACCGTGGTTTGGGTTGGAATAGGTTGGTTTGGGTTGACGTGAGTTAGTTGTCTTGGTTCGGGTTGGAATAGGTTGGTTTGGGTTGGAATAGGTTGGTTTGGGTTGACGTGAGTTAGTTACCTTGGTTTGGGTTGGAATAGGTTGGTTTGGATTGACGTGAGTTAGTTGTCTTAGTTTGGGTTGGAATAGGTTGGTTTGGGTTGGAATAGGTTGGTTTGGGTTGACATGAGTAAGTTATCTTGGCTTGGGTTGGAATAGGTTGGTTTGGGTTGACTTGAGTTAGTTGTCTTTGATTGACGTGAGTTAGTTACCTTGGTTTGGGTTGGAATAGGTTGGTTTGGGTTGACGTGAGTTAGTTAGTTACCGTGGTTTGGGCTGGAATAGGCTGGTTTGGGTTGACGTGAGTTAGTTGTCTTGGTTTGTGCTGGAATAGGTGGTTTGGGTTGACGTGAGTTGGAATAGTTGGTTTCGGTTGGAATAGGTTGTTTGGGTTGACGTGAGTTAGTACATTGGTTTGGGTTGGAATAGTTGGTTTGGGTTGACGTGAGTTAGTAGTCTTGGTTTGGGTTGGAATAGGTTGGTTTGGGTTGGAATAGGTTGGTTTGGGTTGGAATAGGTTGGTTTGGGTTGACGTGAGTTAGTTGTCTTGGTTTGGGTTGGAATAGGTTGGTTTGGGTTGACGTGAGTTGGAATAGGTTGGTTTGGGTTGACGTGAGTTAGTTGTCTTGGTTTGGGTTGGAATAGGTTGGTTTGGGTTGGAATAGGTTGGTTTGGTTGGAATAGGTTGGTTTGGGTTGACGTGAGTTAGTTGTCTTAGTTTGGGTTGGAATAGGTTGGTTTGGGTTGACGTGAGTTGGAATAGGTTGGTTTGGGTTGGAATAGGTTGGTTTGGGTTGACGTGAGTTAGTTGTCTTGGGTTGACGTGAGTTAGTTGTCTTAGTTTGGGTTGGAATAGGTTGGTTTGGGTTGACGTGAGTTGGAATAGGTTGGTTTGGTTGGAATAGGTTGGTTTGGGTTGACGTGAGTTAGTTACCTTGGTTTTTGGTTGGAATAGGTTGGTTTGGGTTGACGTGAGTTAGTTACATTGGTTTGTGTTGGAATAGGTTGGTTTCGGTTGGAATAGGTTGGTTAGGGTTGACGTGAGTTAGTTATCTTGGTTTGGTTGAAATAGGTTGGTCTGGGTTGACGTGAGTTAGTTATCTTGGTTTGGGTTGAAATAGGTTGGTTTGGTTGGAATAGGTTGGTTTGGGTTGGAATAGGTTGGTTTGGGTTGGAATAGGTTGGTTTGGGTTGACGTGAGTTAGTTATCTTGGTTTCGGTTGGAATAGGTTGGTTTGGGTTGGAATAGGTTGGTTTGGGTTGACGTGAGTTAGTTATCGTGGTTTGGGTTGGAATAGGTTGGTTTGGGTTGGAACAGGTTGGTTTGGATTGCAATTGATTGCGTTGAATTGGGTTAGGTTGTATTAGGTACCTCTGTCTGTCTCTCGTTCGTCTTTCTCTGACTGTCTGTTGTCTGTCTTTCTGTGTGTCTGTCTGTCTGTCTGTCTGCCTTCTCTCTCTCTCTCTCTCTCTCTCTCTCTCTCTCTCTCTCTCTCTCTTTCTCTCTCTCTCTTCTCTCTCGTGATCTGCTGACCCGGGTTCAATTCTCGTTCAAGAGGATTTTTCCTCTGGAGTTAACATCAGTGCGACTCCACTCTCCCCAAAAGTCTTTCGGATGAGACTATAAACCGAGGCCCGTGAGCAAATGCACGCAGAACATCTTGCGCACATGTTAAAACCCGTTCCGCTCTTCGGAAGAGTAGGCCATTGGGTGCCGGTTGGAACGGATGGCAAAATTAACAAAACTGCATACACACGGGGATTAGATGAACAAAAGCACACGGTGCTTATTCCATTGTCCTCGATATAAAAGAATAGATTAAAAAAATAAATAAATCTCTGTCTGTTTGTCTCTCTGTCTATCTAATTGTCTCTCTGTCTGTCTGTCTGTCTGTCTGTCTGTCTCTCTCTCTCTCTCTCTCTCTCTCTCTCCTCTCTCTCTCTCTCTCTCTCTCTCTCTCTCTGTCTTTCTGTCTGACTCTCTCTCTCTTCTTATCGGTCTATGTCTTTTTGTATGTCATTCCCTCTTTTTCCGCTCTCACGCACATGCTTGCTTGCGCGCGCGTGCGCGTGTTGTGTGTGTGTGTGTGTGTGTGTGAAGGCTGGTTTGCTGGGTCCTATGATATATCGTCCTTACCAGCACACGTGCAAGAGTTCAAAGTGTGCCTCTGGATATAGAAGAGGTATTCTGTACAGAAAAACAAAGGTAACAAAAGGGAAAAAAAACAACCATTTTCTTAGATAAATTGAAATTTATTTTTCTTTCGATTTCTTTTTTTTTAAAGAGAAGGGTTGGTGATCCATTTTGTTTTTTATCTTTATCTAATTCCTTATCGAAAAGAAATGAGTCAACGCAACACTTTTTTTTCTTCAAAAAAAGAGAGAAAACAAGTCCCGCATGACAGCAAGAGAGACCAAGCCTGACACTATAAAGAGGTTGACGTGTCCCTTTTCAAAGTCAACCGCTTCCTGCTCGTTTCTCTCACAAACTGACACAGACCTTTTCTATGCACAATACACACACACACACACACTCTCACACACACACACACACACGCACACTCACACTTATGACAGCCCCATGCCACACCCCCACCCACATTGCTTCGTTTTGCCCGGAACATGGGGGTGTGGATATGAAGACGGATGTAAGAGGACGGAAAACACCCGGCTATATAAAGAACAAGGGCCCCCATACTGGTGAAAACATAGGAAGAAACCCTTTCGACACCTCAAGGGGAGAGATTGTCTTCTTATCAAAGAAGAATCTTGTTGAAAAAAAGCGAGGAAACGTGTTTTAAGCGCTTTAAGGAATAAGAAAGTAATAGATATAAAAGAGCTTTTCTTGTAGTTTTGAAGAAAAAAAAATTGTGAAAAGCTGTTTCGTCAATACTTTGTATTTGTCAAGGTGTATGTTTGAAACATTTTGAGCATAACAAGATGACTGTTCTTGTGAAAGGTATTGTTTTCGCTTTCGTCTGCATCGCTGGTAAGTACAACTTTAAACTGGTTTCCTTGTGTTCATTTATTTTCATGACTTGTAGTGCAGGTTTGCATAGATGTATCGAGTTTTGCTATGAAATGTTCTAAATACTTTTTTTATGGGGGAAGGGAGGGTAGGGGGTGTCTTATTTTTCTTAGTCTTGTTCTTCTTTTTCTAGTTCTATTTGTTTGTTCTTCTTAGTTTGTTTTGGTTCTTCTTGTCAGTTGTTATTTTTGTGGGTCTTGTTGTTGTTGTTATTCTTCTTCTTGCTCTTGTTCTTTTTGTTCTTTCTTCTTCTTCTTCTTCTTCTTCTTCTTTCTTTTTCTTCTTCTTCTTCTTCTTCTTCTTCTCTTGTTCTGCTTCTTCTTCTTCTTCTTCTTCTTCTTCTGCTTCTTCGGTGCAGTTTAATGATCAAAATATGTAGCTAATTAGATGTGACGCAAACATTTCACACACACAGAGTTGATGATGCACATGCCAGTGTTTAGTGTTGGAAAAGAGAATGTTGTGAACAGAGTTGAACTTCAGTACATTATTGTCTGCACTGTATGCTATATGTTATCATCAAAACTTACCTTCTTTGTTGTTCCTGTGCTGCTCTTCCAACGCCGCTCCAGCCAGACCCAGATTCTTCGTGTCGCATCCTCAGGGTCAGACGTCCACAGGGAACTCTGGTGCTGGGTCACTGTGGTAGCTTTCAGCCATGCCTCTTCTGAGCTAACATTCGCAGGACACCACGTGCTGATGACAAATGATAGTATAGTGAACACCGTGAGATCAGAGGAGCTATGGCCACCGAACCATAGACATGTTGCTTTATGACATAATGATCAGTGATGATGAAGATGATGTTAAGATGCTGTCACGCACGCGGTATGAAGGATGGCCGCTTTGCCGAGAACATTCTGAATGGTGAACTGGCTGCAGACACCCTCCTTCAGCGCTTGCAGTATCGCATGTGTAGAGTACGATTATGCAAGCCACTGACGTACACTCTGACAGCTGGGAAGCCCTTGCAGAAAACTGCTGTTGGAGGGAGGAACACAGCACGTGAAAGAATACATGGGGTAGAGGAGATAGACTCCAAAACCTGACAGACGGAAGAAAGAAGCTGCAGGAAGGAAGGAAGGAAGGAGGGTGAGGCAGCAAAAGCAGGCCATCAGCCTGGTGTCCAATGGTGCCTGCAGCAACGGTGGCACAGACTGCCATGCAGGGATGGTTCACTGAGTCACTCCAGACGTGGCTCCACACAAAACTGATGTGACCAAGGCGCAGCCACTGTCTTCCCAGACAGAACTACTATTGCTACTACTGTTGTTGTATATATAACTACTATTGCTACTGTTGTTGTATATAGAACTGCTATTACTACTGTTGTTGTATATAGAACTACTATTGCTACTGTTGTATATAGAACTGCTATTACTACTGTTGTTGTATATAGAACTACTATTGCTACTGTTGTTGTATATAGAACTGCTATTACTACCGTTGTTGTATATAGAACTACTGTTACTACTGTTGTTGTATATAGAAGTACTATTGCTACTGTTGTTGAATATAGAACTACTATTACTACAGTTGTATATAGAACTACTATTACTACTGTTGTTGTATATAGAACTACTATTGCTACTGTTGTTGTATATAGAACTACTACTGTTACTACAGTTGTATATAGACCTACTATTACTACTGTTGCTGTATGTAGAACTACTACTACTAACGTTGTTGTATATAGAACTACTATTACTACCATTGCTGTATATAGAACTAATACTACTACTATTACTACTGTTGTTATATATAGAACTGCTACTACTGCTTTTACTGTTGTTTTATATATATATATATATATATATATATATATATATATATATATATATAATAATAGATAGATAGATAGATAGATAGATAGATAGATAGATAGATGTAGAACTACTACTACTGTGTTGTTGTTGTTTTTTACTGTTGTTGTATATGAAACTACTACTACTGTTTCTATTGTTGTTGTACATACATGTCAACAGACAGAAAAATAAATGACTTGATTGATCGATTGATTGACTGAGTAGTTGACTTATTGATTGATTGATTGATTGATTGTGACTGATGAAATGGCGTGAATCGTTAATTGGTAAATCTATTGAAAATTCGATTGATTATTTGACAGTTTGACCTCTGACACTCATTCCTTTAGCTTCCATCTCCTCTGTTTCCAGTGTGGAAGACCCAAGCTGCTCCAAGCACCCTTCCACCCAGCACAACCGACCAGCAGCAGCAACAACAACAGACCACCCTTCCATCCATGGAAACAACAACAACAACGACAACAACGACAACAGAAGCAGCCACCAATGCCTCTCAATCTGGACTGACCACCACCCAGGCATCTGCTTCTGAGTCTTTCAACCTCACCACCCAGTCTTCAGCATCAACAGCAACAACAACAACAACAGCAGCAGCAACAGAAAACACAACTGCAGGCGTCCAGCAGACCACAATGCCAGGTCAGTTGTCTACTGCTGATGCTACTTCTACTGCTTCTCCTTCTCCTTCCTCTAGCACTAGTGGTAGTGGTAGTAGTAGTGCTAGTACTACTGGTAGTAGTAGTGCTAGCACTCCTGTAGCCAGTTCCTCACCTGAAGTGACGGTTGTACCATCCAGCATGGACGCCAGTCCCACGAATTCTGAAGTAGAGACTTCAACTGCTGCACCAAGTACAACAGCAAGTACAACAGCAAGTACTACAACAACACCAGAAGCAGGCTCCACAGACCAGAGGAGTACAGAGCAGAGCACCCCTAGAGAAACAGAACAGAATTCAGTAACAGATGGACAGACAACAACACAACCTCAGACAACAACACAAGTACAGACAACAACAGCACAAGCACAGACAACAACACAAGCGCAGACAACAACACAACCCCAGACAACAGATATACAGACAACTGTAGGAGCAGAGGCTACAGAAGGACAGGCAACACAAACACAGACAACACAAACACAGACAACACAAGCACAGACAACGGGGTCACAGACAACAACACAACCGCAGACAACTGACCTGCTGACAACACAAACACAGACACAGGACATAGCTGACGACGACACAACAAATAGTGTATCCCAAACCACCACTCCCAAAGAAGAAACCACAACACCTGCAGAAGAAACAACGACTCCTGAAGAAGAAACAACATCTCCTGAAGAAGAATCGACGGTTCCTGAAACACAAACCACCACTCCTGAAGTACAAACCACAACTCCTGAGGAAGAAACCACAACTGCTGAAGAAGAAACAACCACTCCTGGAGAAGAAACAACCACTCCTAAAGCAGAAACAACGACTCCTGAAGAACAAACAACCACTCCTGAAGAAGAAACAACGACTTCAGAAGTACAAACAACAACTCCTAAAGAAGAAACAACAACTCCTGCAGAAGAAACAACTACTCCTGCAGAAGAAACAACGACTCCTGCAGAAGAAACAACTACTCCTGCAGAAGAAACAACAACTCCTGCAGAAGAAACAACTACTCCTGAAGAAGAAACAACAACTCCTGCAGAAGAAACAACTACTCCTGCAGAAGAAACAACGACTCCTGCAGAAGAAACAACAACTCCTGCAGAAGAAACAACTACTCCTGCAGAAGAAACAACGACTCCTGCAGAAGAAACAACAACTCCTGCAGAAGAAACAACTACTCCTGAAGAAGAAACAACAACTCCTGCAGAAGAAACAACTACTCCTGCAGAAGAAACAACAACTCCTGCAGAAGAAACAACAACTCCTGCAGAAGAAACAACTACTCCTGAAGAAGAAACAACAACTCCTGCAGAAGAAACAACTACTCCTGCAGAAGAAACAACGACTCCTGCAGAAGAAACAACTACTCCTGAAGAAGAAACAACAACTCCTGAAGATGAAACCACCACTCCTGAAGGACAAACCACCACTCCTGAAGGACAAACCACAAGTCCTCAAGAAGAAACAACGACTCCTGAAGATGAAACAACGGTTCCTAAAACACAAACCACCACTCCTGAAGTACAAACCACAACTCCTGAAGAAGTAACAACGACTCCTGAAGAAGAAACCACCACTCCTGAAGGACAAACCACAAGTCCTGGAGAAGAAACAACAACTCCTGAAGAAGAAACCACCACTCCTGAAGGACAAACCGCAAGTCCTGGAGAAGAAACAACAACTCCTGAAGAAGAAACCACCACTCCTGAAGAAGAAACAACGACTCCTGAAGAAGAAACCACCACTCCGGAAGGACAAACCACAAGTCCTCAAGAAGAAACAACAACTCCTGAAGAAGAAACGACGGTTCCTGAAACACAAACCACCACTCCTGAAGTACAAACCACCACTCCTGAAGAAGTAACAACGACTCCTGAGGAAGAAACAACCACTCCTGGAGAAGAAACAACGACTTCAGGAGTACAAACAACAACTCCTAAAAAACAAACAACCACTCCTGAAGAAGAAACAGCGACTTCAGAAGTACAAACAACAACTCCTAAAGAAGAAACAACCACTCCTGGAGAAGAAACAACGACTTCAGGAGTACAAACAACAACTCCTAAAGAAGAAACAACAACTCCTAAAGAAGAAACAACCACTCCTAAAGAAGAAACAACCACTCCTGAAGAAGAAACAACAACTCCTAAAGAAGAAACAACAACTCCTAAAGAAGAAACAACCCTCTAAAGAAGAAACAACAACTCCTCAAAGAAGAAACAACACTCCTAAAGAAGAAACAACCACTCCTGAAGAAGAAACAACAACTCCTAAAGAAGAAACAACAACTCCTAAAGAAGAAACAACCACTCCTAAAGAAGAAACAACAACTCCTAAAGAAGAAACAACCACTCCTAAAGAAGAAACAACCACTCCTAAAGAAGAAACAACCACTCCTGAAGAAGAAACAACAACTCCTAAAGAAGAAACAACCACTCCTGAAGAAGAAACAACGACCACCACTCCTGAAGAAGAAACAACGACTCCTGGAGAAGAAACAACGACTCCTGAAGAAGAAACAACCACTCCTGAAGAAGAAACAACCACTCCTGAAGAAGAAACAACCACTCCTGGAGAAGAAACAACGACTCCTGAAGAAGAAACAACCACTCCTAAAGAAGAAACAACCACTCCTGAAGAAGAAACAACCACTCCTGGAGAAGAAACAACGACTTCAGAAGTACAAACAACAACTCCTAAAGAAGAAACAACCACTCCTGGAGAAGAAACAACCACTCCTAAAGCAGAAACAACGACTCCTGAAGAACAAACAACCACTCCTGAAGAAGAAACAACGACTTCAGAAGTACAAACAACAACTCCTGGAAAAAAAACAACGACTTCTGAAGTACAAACAACAACCCTAAAGAAGAAACAACCACTCCTGAAGAAGAAACAACGACTCCTAAAGAAGAAACAACCACTCCTGAAGAAGAAACAACCACTCCTGAAGAAGAAACAACGACCACCACTCCTCAAGAAGAAACAACGACTCCTGCAGAAGAAACAACGGTTCCTGAAACACAAACCACCACTCCTGAAGTACAAACCACAACTCCTGTCGAAGAAACAACAACTCCTGAAGAAGAAACAACCACTCCTGGAGAAGAAACAACCACTCCTAAAGCAGAAACAACGACTCCTGAAGAACAAACAACCACTCCTGAAGAAGAAACAACGACTTCAGAAGTACAAACAACAACTCCTGGAAAAAAAACAACGACTTCTGAAGTACAAACAACAACCCCTAAAGAAGAAACAACCACTCCTGAAGAAGAAACAACGACTCCTAAAGAAGAAACAACCACTCCTGAAGAAGAAACAACCACTCCTGAAGAAGAAACAACGACCACCACTCCTCAAGAAGAAACAACCACTCCTGCAGAAGAAACAACGGTTCCTGAAACACAAACCACCACTCCTGAAGTACAAACCACAACTCCTGTCGAAGAAACAACCACTCCTGAAGAAAAAACATTAAGTCCTGAAGTACAAACCATAACTCCTAAAGAAGAAACAACAACTCCTGAGGAAGAAACAACGACTGCTGAGGAAGAAACAACAACTCCTGAAGTACAAACCACAACTCCTAAAGAAGAAACAACAACTCCTGAAGAAGAAACAACGACTCCTGAAGAAGAACAAACAACTCCTGATGTACAAACCACAACTCCTGAAGTACAAACAACCACTCCTGGAGAAGAAACAACAACTCCTAAAGAAGAAACAACGACTCCCGAAGAAGAAACAACCACTCCTGAAGAAAAAAACAACCACTCCTGGAGAAGAAACAACCACTCCTGGAGAAGAAACAACCACTCCTGAAGAAGAAACAACCACTCCTGAAGAAGAAACAACCACACATGAAGAAGAAACAACAACTCCTGAAGTACAAACCACATCTCCTGAAGAAGAAATAACGACTCCTGAAGAAGAAACAACGACTCCTGAGGAAGAAACAACAACTCTTCAAGAAGAAACAACGACTCCTGAAGTACAAACCACCACTCCTGAAGAAGAAACAACAACTCCTGAAGAAGAAACAACCACACATGAAGAAGAAACAACGACTGCTGAAGTACAAACCACTACTACAGAAGCACAAACTACAACAGAAGCACAAACTACAGAAGCACAAACTACAGAAGCACAAACTACAGAAGCACAAACTACTACAGAAGCACAAACTACTACTACTACAGAAGCACAAACTACTACTACTACAGAAGCACAAACTACTACAGAAGCACAAACTACTACTACAGAAGCACAAACTACTACAGAAGCACAAACTACTACAGAAGCACAAACTACTACTACAGAAGCACAAACTACTACAGAAGCACAAACTACTACAGAAGCACAAACTACTGAAGCACAAACTACTACTACAGAAGCACAAACTACTACAGAAGCACAAACTACTACTACTACAGAAGCACAAACTACTACAGAAGCACAAACTACTACTACAGAAGCACAAACTACTACAGAAGCACAAACTACTACAGAAGCACAAACTACTACTACAGAAGCACAAACTACTACAGAAGCACAAACTACTACAGAAGCACAAACTACTACTACAGAAGCACAAACTACTACAGAAGCACAAACTACTGAAGCACAAACTACTACTACAGAAGCACAAACTACTACAGAAGCACAAACTACTACTACAGAAGCACAAACTACTGAAGCACAAACTACTACTACAGAAGCACAAACTACTACAGAAGCACAAACTACTACTACAGAAGCACAAACTACTGAAGCACAAACTACTACTACAGAAGCACAAACTACTACAGAAGCACAAACTACCACTACAGAAGCACAAACTACCACTACAGAAGCACAAACTACTACTACAGAAGCACAAACTACAGAAGCACAAACTACTACAGAAGCACAAACTACTACTACAGAAGCACAAACTACTACAGAAGCACAAACTACTACAGAAGCACAAACTACTACACAAGGTCAAACTACTACACAAGGTCAAACTACTTCTACAGAAGCACAAACTACTACAGAAGCACAAACTACTACACAAGGTCAAACTACCACTACACAAGGTCAAACTACCACTACACAAGGCCAAACTACCACTACACAAGGCCAAACTACCACTACACAAGGTCAAACTACCACTACACAAGGTCAAACTACCACTACACAAGGTCGTACTACCACTACACAAGGTCAAACTACCACTACACAAGGTCAAACTACCACTACACAAGGTCAAACTACTACACAAGGTCAAACTACCACTACACAAAGTCAACCTACCACTACACAAGGCCAAACTACCACTACACAAGGTCAAACTACCACTACACAAGGTCAAACTACCACTACACAAGGTCAAACTACCACTACACAAGGTCAAACTACCACTACACAAGGTCGTACTACCACTACACAAGGTCATACTACCACTACAGAAGCACAGTCTACCCCCACCTCCACCACCACCACCACCTCCACCACTGCCTCAACCACCTCCACCCCCACCACCTTCAGCGCTACAGAATCAGGAGCAGCCTCTACCCGAAATGCCGGCACTGGAGAAGAGAGCATCGCCACCCCAGGAACACCAACTCCACCTCCCACCTCCTCGGCTGTGCCCTCCACCTCCCCCTCCACCTCTGTGCCTGCAGTCAACACAGATGCAGTGAACAGCACCTCCAGGATCGCTACAACCACCACCTCCACCCCAGCCACCACCGCCACTTCCACCACTCCCATCCCCACCACCCCCACCACCACCGTCACTACCAGCACTACTACAAGTTCCCTGCAAACTGTCAGGGCCACGACAGTGGCCTCCTCTTCGTTCGGTAGCACATCTGTGGCTACCACCGCTACTTCAGGGATGGTTTCAGCTGTAACAACCCTAGCTGGTAGTGGTGCTGATGGTAATTATGTTATTTGCCTGATGTTATTTGCCCCCCTTCCTTGCGTTCACTTCACCTGTACCAATTGTTTATTCGACGATTAGCTTGCTGACATTGAGAGTGACGTACTCACAGCATTAACCAATGGCTTGCTGAATAACTCATTTTCTGGGTAAGTGACTGACTGACTGACTGACGTATTGACTGATTGACTGACTGACGTATTGACTGACTGACGTATTGACTGACTGACTCACTCACTCACTAACCTGCTCGCTTGCTCGTTTACTCTCTCACCTACTTACTTACTTACCCACTCAAGTACTTACTTAACTAACTGATTATCTGGCTGCTTGCCTGGTTTACCTGTCTGCCTACCAGCCTGTCTACCTTTCGGTATGCTGACTTGCTCGGTTAATCTCTCCCAACCTGAATTATTCTCATTGTGGCAATAGCATGTCGTTTCTTTTTCAATGTTTTCGTCTTTTTTATTGGAACCTGCACTGGTTTGGGGGTGTGATATATCTCTCAGAACAAGCAACATGTTTTGCTTTGTTTTCAAATTGTAGAGGCTGTTTTGTGTGCATATGCTGGTTATCATGATTCCTTGCATCCAAAGACAGGAGTGTGCAGACCTAAGGTTAGAGCACTGCTCTGTCTCTAGTTTGAGTAATGTAGAGTGGCCCCTAACTCAAACCCAAATTAACAGAGAAGAATTGCTTACTTAACAACTCCCTATAAATATATCTCCCTGCTTTTTGGCTTGTTCTTGCTGTTGTTGTTGGTGGTGGTGGTGGTGTGGTGACGGGGTAGGTGGTGGTGGTGATGGGGTATATGGTGGTGTGGTGACGGGGTAGGTGGTAGTAGTAATTAATGGCGATGGTGGCGGGGGAGGGTTGCGTTGCTGGTAAATCTGTTTCAGGCTTTGTTTGTTAAGTGTACTTGAACTGACCAGACCATGAAACTGTTTCATTGAGGTACTGCTTGATTCATAAAGAAACAGAACAAGTAAAGAAGAATACGCAGAACGCTTCATCTAACGAAGGAAGAAGCTCTTGATGTTTGCAACTGTATCAATGTAGGTGATCTCGCTGTTTAAACCAACTCATTCAACGGTAGACCTGACGATGTCCATAAATGACAGTCATACCTACCTGAACTAACTCCCTAAGAAAAAAGCTGTTTGGGGGGGGCTTCTGCATGATCTTCATTCAGCCTTGCTTCCTTTACTGTAGTCATTGGGTCCTTGTTTGTGTTAAGAACTACCTTCAATGTCACCTGCTTGGGGTCACCCTTGTTGCTGTGTGTAATGCTGGCTGCTGTGTGTACAGAGTGTGGGGGGCTGCTCAACGCCTCCCAGTGTGTCAACGCAGCCTACCAGGACATGCTGTCCTCCCTCTTCTTCTTCGTCTTCGACCAGAACGTGGACAACCTTGTCGATGATGTCTGCTTGTGAGTAGCTACCTCCGGCTTGGTACCTTTTTTGTTATCTTGTCCAGTTTTTAACAAATGTTTCATCGTAGATATATATATATATATATATATATATATATATATATATATATATATATATATATATATATGTGTGTGTGTGTGTGTGTGTGTGTGTGTTTTGGTGTGGTGTATATATATGTATATGTATCGTGTATATATATATAATTATGTAGTTATACATATATATATAAAACACACATATATATATACACACATATATATATATATATGTATATATATATATTTTATATATATATATATATAATATATATATATATATATATATATATATATATATATATATATATATACGGTTATTTTGCTGCTTTCTTGTTTTATTTGCTTTTATCTTTTTTATTTTATTGGTATATGAATTTTACTTTGTTTCCATTTCTCTATCTTTTGTTGATGTTTTTTCTTGGTGTATATGACTTCTTTTAGTTGCTTTTTTTTTTACACCTTTCTCTTTTCTCATTTTTTCTAAGTCAAATTATTTATTTTCTGTCATCTCTGTCGGGATATGGAGGGTTATGCCAAGTACTAAGAACTAACAGTCAGAACTAAACGACTTCATTAATTTGACATGTGCCATTCAGTCACCGTGCTTTAGTTCATGGCACCTCGTCTTCTGTGAACCAATTCTGAATTTCTAGTACATGTTTAATATGTTATTTCTGACAGCATCTATCGTTTACCAACATTGAGCAGGTTCTTCCTATTTGTTGAAGGAAAGAAGTGCTCGTATTCCAAAGTCCTTCGGATGAGACTATAAACCAAGGCCCCGTGTGCGAACACATGCAGAACATCTTGCGCACACGTTAAATCCTGTTCCGCTTTTCGTAAGAGTAGGCCATTGTGTGCCGGTGGGAACAGATGACAGAATTCACAAAACCGCATACACACGGGGAATGGATGTAAAAAAAGCACATAAGTGCGTACTCCATTATCCTCGATATAAAAGAATAAAATAAAATAGATAAAAATTTAAAAAATAGAGAAAAACACGCCGTGAGTGAAATTGAAAGTGCAACACGTAGCCTACATAAAACAACATGCAGCCGACCCTTCTTGTGGGGCTTTGCTGGTTGGTGGTTGGTTGGTTGCTTGTTTGTTCCTTGTCGTGTCGTTATTGTGGCTGGAGTTTTGTTGCTGTTACTGGTGCTGGTGCTGTTGTCCAGCGGTGTTCTGTTGTTTGTGGCAGCAAATTCCCCTCTCATCGGCAGTGCGTGAAGAGTTCCCTGTCAGGATGTCAGCGTCCCGACAGGATTCGCTTCGACGTGGGCATCGCCGCTTTCGACTACATCTGCTCCACGGCAGGCAGGGCCGGTAAGCTGTGGCCTGGGCTGGAGGGCTGGCTAGCTGGCTGGTTGGCTAGTCGGTTGGTTGGTTGGCTGGCTGGCTGGCTGGTTGGCTGGCTGGTTGGTTGTTTGGTTGGTTGGTTGGTTGGTTAGCTGGTTGGTTGATTGGTTGGCTGGCTGGTTGACTAGTTGGCTGGTTGGTTGTTTGGTTGGTTGGTTGGCTGGTTGATTTGTTGGCTGGTTGGTTGTTTGGTTGGCTGGTTGACTAGTTGGCTAGTTGGTTGACTAGTTGATTGGTTGGTTAGCTGGTTGGCTAGTTGGTTGATTGGTTGCTTGGTTGTTTGGATAGCTGGTTGACTAGTCGGTTGGTTGGTTAGCTGGCTGGCTGGTTGACTAGTTGGTTGACTGATACATACATATATACATACATACATCCATACATACATACATGCATACAAACGTACATAAACACCAACAATTAAAACCCTATTCTTTCAGGTTTCTTCACAACATAATGTTTTGGATACTCCACCCCCCCCCCCCCCCCCTTAAAGTATTTTGTTCATTTCATACCAAACTCAAGCCAATCCAAATATTAAAAGCGTACGCAAAATAATATACATCAAACCACCACCTCCCCCCTAAAGAGAGAAAGAACGAAGGAAAAGAAAAGAAAACCAAAAGAAATCAAGGAAACAGATAATAGACCAATCAATCAACCAATCAATAACTCACTCCATCTATCACTCACTCACTCAAACAATCGATCGATCTTTCACTCACACACTCACTCACTCACTCACTTACTCTTTAATCCTTCGGATGAGACTATAAACCGAGGCCCCGTGTTCGAACACATGCAGAACATCTTGCACACACGTTCAATCCTGTTCCGCTTTTCGGAAGAGTAGGCCAATGTGTGCCGGTGGAAACAGATGACAAAATTTACAAAACCGCATACACACGGGGACTGGATATAAAAAAGCGCATGAGTGGTTATTCCGTTATCCTCGATATAAAAGAATAAATAAATAAATAAATAAAAACTCACACACTCACTCGCTCACTCCCTCACTTACTCACTCCCTCACTCACTTACTTACTCACTCCCTCACTCACTTACTTACTCACTCACTCGCTTGCTCACTCACTGACTCACTGACTGACTCACTTACTCACTCACTTACTCACTCACTTACTCACTCACTCACCCACTCACTCACTCGCTCACATACTCACTCGCTCACTCGCTCACTTACTCACTCACTTACTCACTCACTCGCCCACATTCACTCACTCACTACTCACCTTCCCTCACTCACTCCTCTCTCTCTCCTCTCCCCACTCACTCGCTCACTTACTCACTCGCTCACTCACCCACTCACTCACCCACTTACTCACCCACTCACCTTCTCACTCACTCACTCGCTCACTTACTCCACTCACTTCCTCACTCACTCACTCACTCACTCACTCGCTCAATCGCTCGCTCACTCACTTACTACTCACTCACTCACTTACCCACTCACTCGATCACTCACTTACTCGCTCGCTCACTCGCTCACTCACTCATTCACTTACTCACTCACCCACTCACTCACTCACTTACTCACTCACTCACTCCCTGACTTGTATAATAAATAAATAAATAAAAACTCACTCACTCACTCGCTCGATCACTCACTCACTCACTCACTCACTCACTCACTCCCTGACTTGTATAATAAATAAATAAATAAATAAAAACTCACTCACTCACTCACTCACTGACTCACCCACTCACTCACCCACCCACTCACTCACTCACTCACTCACTCCCTGACTTGTATAATAAATAAATAAATAAATAAAAACTCACTCACTGACTCACTGACTCACTCACTCACTCACTCCCTGACTTGTACAGCGGTGAAGGAGGCCTGGCCCTGTTTGGGGGACAGCACGGTCAGCGACCACCTCAGAAACTGTTCCGCCCTCATCTCCACCACCTCCACCACCGACAGCCCCTGTCTGTGAGTAGTCCTCCCTTCCTTCCTTCCTTCCTTACTTCCTTCCTTCCTTCTTTCCTTCCTTCCTTCCTTCCTTCCTTCCTTCCTTCCTTCTTGCCTTCCTTTTATCCTGCCTTCCTTCCTACCTTCCTTCCTTTCTTCTTTCCTTCCTTCCTTCCTTTTTTCCTTCCTTCCTTCCTTCCTTCCTTCTTCTTTCTTTCCTTCCTTCTGTCCTTCCTTCTGTCCTTCCTTCCTTTTTTCCTTCCTTCCTTCCTTCCTTTCTTCCTTCCTTCCTTCCTTCCTTCCTTCTGTCCTTCCTTCCTTTTTTCCTTCCTTCCTTCCTTCCTTCCTTCTGTCCTTCCTTCCTTTATTCCTTCCTTCCTTCCTTCCTTCCTTCCTTCCTTCCTTCCTTCCTTCTGTCCTTCCTTCCTTTTTTCCTTCCTTCCTTCCTTCCTTCCTTCCTTCCTTCCTTCTGTCCTTCCTTCTGTCCTTCCTTCCTTCCTTCCTTCTTTCCTTCCTTCCTTTCTTCCTTCCTTCTTTCCTTCTTTTTCCTTCCTTTCTTCCTTCCTTCCTTCCTTTTTTCCTTCTTTTGTTTGCCTGTCTGTCTGTCTGTCTGTCCTTCGGATGAGACTATAAACCGAGGCCCCGTGTGCGAACGCATGCAGAACATCTTGCGCACACGTTCAATCCTGTTCCGCTTTTCGAAAGAGTAGGCCATCGTGTGCCGGTGGGTACAGATGACAAAATTTACAAAACCGCATACACACGGGGACTGGATGTAAAAAAAAGCACATGAGTGCTTATTCCATTATCCTCGATATAAAAAAAAGTCATCTGAGCGCTTTGATTTGTTGCTTTACAAGATTCAGCGCTATATAAATTCCATACATTATTATTATTTTTTTTTTTTTTTTTTTTTTTAAATTTTATTTATTATTATCATTATTATTTATCATTATTATTATTATGTAGTAGTAAGAAATTGTCAATCAAAATTAGGATTGCATGGTGGAATTTGAATCAGTCAGTTGTAACCGTCTTGTGTTTTTCTGTTTTTATTTTTTTATTTTATATTCAGTTAGTAACCGAGTTTATAGTGATTTTCAGATATGAACAGCTCTTTTTCAAATCATCTCGTGTATTATGCCCTTTATCTGTATTGTATTTGTATTCAATAAGGGGGGACGGGATAGCTCAGTGGTCGGAGCACTCGCTTTCCCCCAGCCAAGTTAAGCAGCGTCGAGCGTGGTTACCAGTTAGATGGGTGACCGTTTGCGCGCCTTGGCTTCAGTACAGTTCCCCCAGTTCACCCAGCTGTAAATGGGTACCTGCCCTCTTTAGGGTCAGGGAAGGTAAAGCAGCGAGGGAGAGGAGATGGGCGCCGCCCTCAATATGCTGGCCCTAGAGAAGTTGAGGTCTCTGACGCCTCGCTCCCCTACGACCTTATAGGTTATGGGACTCCTTTACCTTTCCTTTTTTAAGGTCAGTTCTCTGTTGCTGTATTTATTTAAAGAGCCATCGTAAGCAAAGCTACTTTTTAAAAGAGCGTGATACTCTCACTCTCT
>CM054167.1:37404374-37411874 GCA_028751875.1 Rapana venosa | reverse complement strand
TTCTTCGCTCTAAAATGTATAATGCTGTAGATACATAAAGTCATAAAATTTATTTAAAAATCCAAGAAGAAAAAGCAGAAAAACGAGTTTCCTATTCTGCTATGTCAAAACAGTCATAGCAGACCAATTTGCCTATATTGCTGTGCCAAAAGTAGGACCAGTTGTGGATTTTTTCTGTACCACTGTACCTAAACAACCATTTGATTAAAAATCATTTAAACACGCAACGTTTTCGTTCCAAAAGGGACTGACCAGTTTTTGTGTGTGTGTAAAAACGAATGCTTTGAACAACACTCTGTCAGTCTGATGCTTTGACGCTGTGCGTGCTATTGTAAATCCTGCTGGCTTTAATTGTTGCTGTTGTTGAGATTTTTTTTTTTGAAAGCAAGAGCATTGCTCTACTTGTAATTATGTCTTGAAATCCTTTATGCAGAAATAAAAGCATCAATAATCGAATACTGATTTCTCATCGTTCATGTGTAAACATTTGAACTATACTCACACGCACACACACACTTCTCTCCTCTCTCTCTCTCTCTCCTCTCTCTCTCTCTCTCCCTCTCTCTGTCCTTCCCTCCCTCTCTCTCTCCACCCTCTCTCCCCCACCCTCTCCCTCTCTTAACTGTGCCCATGACTACAGCCAGTCAGCCAAGTTCCCTACCTTTAATTTAGGACAGGCATATGTCAGTGTGTCATCTGCAGAAGAACACTCACCACTCCAAACTGACGACGCAAAACAGGACATTCTTTCCGACCCCCCCTCCCGACCCCCCCTCCCCCTCTTTCTTCCTATTAGCTATTCTATTATTTTCAGTCTCTAGCCAGTATGCTCCTCTTTCAGGCAATAATAATAATAATAAATAATAATAATAATAATTATAATATCAATAATAATTATAATAGCAATAATAGCGATAATAATAATAATGATATATGGAATTTATATAGCGCTGAATCTTGTAAAACAAACAAATCAAATTACTCCCTATCATATGACCTCTGAAATTCTCTCTCTGTTTCCTGTCATTTTCCTTTTCTTCCGCTCACTCACCTCCTTCTTGTCTGTTTTCTGCCTTCTTGGTCCGTTGTCCTCTTTTCCAGAAAGACTTCAATGATAAGTCTTCTTCCACGCCGAAATCGGATGCGCTGGGCCTGACTTGTCAGGTGCTTATCAGCAGCGCAACGCATTTTCGCTCATACGACAGACAACAATAGTTGCTGCGTGAGTGTTCGACAACAACGACGACGACGAAGACGATGAAGAAGAAGAAGGATAAGAAGAAGATATAAATTGTGAAAATTGGTGGTTGATATTAATATCAACCCAGAAAAACCCAAAGCAGTCCTAGTTACCCACACAGATTCCAACACACCAATTCTTCTCAAGGTAGGCAGTCACATAATCAAGACTAAAAGGAAACGGTAAAGGAATCCCATAACCTATAAGGTCGTAGGGGAGCGAGGCGTCAGGGACCTCAGCTTCTCTAGGGCCAGCATATTGAGGGCGGCGCCCATCTCCTCTCCCTCGCTGATTTACCTTCCCTGACCCTAAAGAGGGCAGGTACCCATTTACAGCTGGGTGAACTGGGAAAACTGTACTGAAGCCAAGGCGCGCAAACGGTCACCCATCCAACTGGTAACCACGCTCGACGCTGCTTAACTTGGCTGGGGGAAAGCGAGTGCTCCGACCACTGAGCTATCCCGTCCCCATAATCAAGACTACTGACCAGTTAATCTAAAGTGCTTAGGTGAACTTTGTCACAGAGACAGGAATGTTTTTCAACCACGAACACTTCGCTCAGCAGGCAAGTAAAGGCTGCACACCGGTATTA
Organism: Rapana venosa; assembly: GCA_028751875.1. Taxonomy (NCBI): domain Eukaryota; kingdom Metazoa; phylum Mollusca; class Gastropoda; order Neogastropoda; family Muricidae; genus Rapana; species Rapana venosa. The sequence continues at coordinate 37,410,042 of CM054167.1, read as the reverse complement.
AAACATCACTCTTTTCCTTCTGTTTTTTCTATGTGACTCTTATATTCATACCGCACGTACTAAGGCATCCACAGAAATAAAAACCGCTTTTTGTGAAAGACTAGCCTCTGACTCAAAACTCATGTGATTTTGAACAAATTTGGTAGGTTTGAATGTTAAAAAATTTTCAGCAAACACTGTACCCCCTCAGTCCTTTGTTGTCTGCTAGCTTCCTTATGCAATATGCATGCGCAGGGTCAACGCTGTAGGAATACAGGCAAACCTCATTTGATAGTTATTTCCAACTTTCTCGTGACTACCTGGTATTGCTCTATGTCCTCAATCCCAAAAACAAGTGCACAGTCCATCATTTCATGCTAAAAAAAAATCTGTTAAAATCACCAACATTTTTTTCCACTCGCACTCTATACAAGATACTACGTGACCCCCAAATTAATACTGGTGTGCGGCCAAAGCAGTGCAGTCATTGAAGCGAGTGGTCAAGGGACACAACATTCGCTGCCCTGTTTTTTAATTATTTATTTATTTATTTTATTTTATTCTTTTATATCGAGGATAATGGAATAAGCACTTATGTGCTTTTTTACATCCAGTCCCCGTGTGTATGCGATTTTGTAAATTTTGACATCTGTTCCCACCGGCACACAATGGCCTACTCTTACGAAAAGCGGAACAGGATTTAACGTGTGCGCAAGATATTCTGCGTACGTTCGCACACGGGACCTTGGTTTATAGTCTCATCCGAAGGACTTTGGGGGAGAGTGGAGTCTGCACTGATGTTAACTCCAGGGGAAAATATCCCCTTGAACAGGAATCGAACCCGGGTCGCCAGATTGCGAGCGCAACGTTCTGACCACTAGGCTATCCCGTCGCCCTGTGACAAGTTGTGACCCGTTGATGATGCCTACAGCAACACACGGGGCTGAAATCTGGTTTCCATGGCTTGAAAATTCGCCTCCTTCTTCATTTAACTCAGACATGTTGGATTTCTGTGGAAACTGCCTTTCATGAGAAGCGTCAGATGAAATTTTGTAAATTTACCTTGGGTTTACACTTCACACCAATGAATCTGCCAACACTGGGAGGATTAGGGAGATTTCCCGTGTGAATTAATTATTGCATGTCGAGATATTGGTTATTGAATTCATATCTTAGATGCACCTCATAATACTGACATAAAACAGGTTGTGCCAATGCTAAACCAAAATGACAGAGTTAACAATTCTTTGATATTATCTGTCAGATTTGGAACAGTCAGTAAAATCAAACTGAAATCTGCTATGCGCCAGCAGTTGGGAAGAAATATGTACAGTTCTGGAAACAGCAATAAAAAATTGTATAACGTGTGTGGAGTTATAGAGGACGAATTTAATTCTTTGTGTGTGTGTGTGTGTGTGTGTGTGTGTGTGTGTGTGTGTGTGTGTGTGTGTGTGTGTGTTGTGTGTGTTGTTTCTTGACTGACGGAGAAATCCAGTGTCTATCAACAACTTGATCTGGGGGATTCACTGCAGTTTGAGTAATTTCAAGGAGGCTTAGCAAAGTGCTTTTTTGATTGCATGCATCGTCGGGGATTTTATCCTTTACAAACGTGTTTAATTGTGTCTGCAAGCCTATGGCAACAAATTTCTGTCTCACAGACACAGGGACACACACAACACACACAAACACACACGCACGCACATACACAAACACACACGCACACACATACACACACACAAACACACATGCACACACACACACACACAGATCACACACACACACACACACACACACACACACACACACATCCGGAACTGTGCTTCTTCAGACCAAGGGCAATAATACGTTTGGGTTTATAAAATCAAATGTAGTTATTTCCCTTGCACACTGAATGTGTATTGCAATGAATGGAATATTCTCGTCCAGTCATCATCTTAGCATTTCAGTTTCCGAATTAAGCCAGACACGGTCGTAACAATGTGACCAACATGATTTTCTTTTCACATTTTGGGATTTGGGTGGATTCTGGATCGCAGGTATGTCTCTTTTTTATCTTGCACAAAGCTTTTTGCGAAAGAAATGTTATTCCCATTGAAAAACAACAAAATACACACCGCCAATCAATTCCAGCTATGCTTTGCACAAGTAAGTGTGCTTCTCTTCTGCTGACTTCCCTTTTTTCACCAATAAGTTTTTACAAAATTAGGTACAAACCAACCTTGTGGTTTTTGGTTAGTCGAAGTATAGCTCTCAAATTGTGCATGGCTATTGGTATGGTCTTATATCTTTATTATGGGAACACAATAATGTTCGAAAGGGAAGTTCTTGATGTCTTGATGTCAAATGTTGGGGCTAAAGGCTTTAAAAAAATAAGTTATAAATATTAGAAAACATTAAAAACAAGAAAAAAATCTGTTAACACACACTACACAACACATACACAGCATGACTTTATACATTTAAAAAAAAAATGAGTGGCACCCTATATTTTATTTTTTAATTTTATTCTTTTATATCGAGGATAATGGAATAAGCACAAATGTGCTCTTTTACATCCATTCCCCGTGTGTATGCAGTTTTGTAAATTCTGTCATCTGTGCTCACAATGGCCTACTCTTACGAAAAGTGGAACAGGATTTAACGTGTGCGCAAGATGTTCTGCGTGCGTTCACACACGGGGCCTCTGTTTATATCCGAAGGACATTTGGGGTGAGTGGAGTTTGCACTGATGTGAACTCCAGGGGAAAATATCCCCTTGAACGGGAATCGAACCGGGTCGTCAGATTGCGAGCGCAATGTTCTAACCACTAGGCTATCCCGTCCCCATACCCCATCCCCGTTCCCTATATACCAAAGCCAGGCATTTTTCTTTTGGAAGAGTGGCTGGGTTTTCACGCAGAGAAGCCGTTTCGACGATACATTCTACACACAACGACATGACGGTCAAAAAGTAACATCCAGCCTTCGAACCAAGGGAGGTAGTCTTTAGTTTCCAAACATTTATCTTGTGATCTCCCTTGCATAGCAAGCGGGAGATGTGTCGTTTTGTTATGGTGGCCCATAACGCGAGCTGTTTCTGTTTCCATATTCTGACAGGATCTGTTGCATGTCATCACTGTTTCCACATTCTGACACGAGCTGTGTTGCATGTCATCACTGTTTCCACATTCTGACACGAGCTGTGTTGCATTTCATTGCTGTTTCCATATTCTGACGAGAGCTGTTGCATGTCGTTACTGTTTCTACATTCTGACGAGAGCTGTTGCATGTCATTACTGTTTCCATATTCTGACACGAGCTGTTGCATGTCATTACTGTTTCCATATTCTGACGAGAGCTGTTGCATGTCATTACTATTTCCACATTCTTTTTTTTAAAAACCCACTAAACTGGGCACATTTACAAAAGAATATAAAAACACTTCTGTCATGCAAACAAATTATAACATAATTATCTTGATGCTTAGACGAGTTGACCGGTGTGTGCCTGTGTGTGTGTGTATGTGAGAGAGAGAGAGAGAGAGAGAGAGAGAGAGAGAGAGAGAGAGAGAGAGAGAGAGAGAATGTGTGTGTGTGTGTGTGTGTGTGTGTGTGTGTGTGTGTGTGTGTGTCGTGTGTGGAAACTTGAATTCTGGTAATAATATCTACTTTTAAGTAACTGGGTTCATATCAGATCCAAATCTGAACTGTTTCCTGCCGAGAACAATTCTGACGACCCGGGTTCGATTCCCGTTCAAGGGGATATTTTCCCCTGGAGTTAACATCAGTGCAAACTCCACTCTCCCCAAAGTCCTTCGGATGAGACTATAAACCGAGGCTCCGTGTGCGAACGCACGCAGAACATCTTGTGCACGCGTTAAATCCTGTTCCCCTTTTCGTAAGAGTAGGCTATTGTGTGCCGGTGGGAACAGATGACAGAATGTACAAAAATTCATACACACGGGGACAGGATGTACAAAAAGCACATAAGTGCTTATTCCATTATCCTCTATATAAAAGAATAGAATAAAAAAAAAAAGCATGAGCGATAATGACATAAAAACGCATTACCAACAAGCGCTGATGATCTTGCGGAGTGGAGTGGACCGAACTGAACCACTTGTGTATACAAATAAATGGTGACAGTTCCATAACCTATGTGGTCAGTAGGGAGCTTCTCCAGGGGCCAGCATGTTGAGGGCGGCGCTCATCTCCTCTCCCTCGCTGCTTTCTTTCCACTTAGCCTACGGCCGGGTGAACTGGGAGACTCTGCTGAAGCCAAGGCGCGCAAACGGTCACCCATCCACTTGGTAACCACGCTCGATGCTGCTTAACCCTTAGCTTGGGGAAAGCGAGTGCTCTGACCACTGAGTTATCTCACCCCTATGTCTATACACCCTCAAAAACAAACACCGATGCTCATCAGCCCTCAAATTAAATTAAAAAACGAGGAAGTAATCGACCAAAAGGTCTTTCTCGTGAGGATCCTGGAGGCCTGTCAGTATAAATAGCATCCACACCTTCTGGAAATTCTGTGCAAAGAATTCCCTCTTTTCTCTTTTTTTTAGTTTCTATATTGTTCCTTTTCTCCCTGTCACCTCCTTCTTGTCTATTTTCTGCCTCCTTGGCCTATTTTCTTGCTTTTTTTCCGAAAGATTTAAAAGATGACAATAATTCTCTCCCATGCCGAAGTCGGATGTGCTAGGCCTGATTTGTCAGGTGTTTAACGTCAGCACCAAGCATTATATGACAGACAATAGTTGCTGTCCGGGCGTTGGCTGAAGAACAACAAAGCTCTCCCCACAAAGCTCTGGGATAACAAGGGAGACAAGCTCTGCTGGTTCTGCCCCATTTCTCATCTATGCAGCTTCTCCAGCTGTTGAACTCTAAACAGCTGTTGACCATAGCCCTGCATTTCATTAAATGTGATTTTTATTTATTTATCTATTCTTTCTTTCTTTTATATTGAGGATAATGGAATAAGCACTCCTGTGCTTTTTTTTTACATCCAGTCCCCATGTGTATGCGGTTTTGGAAATTTTGTCATCCGTTTCCACCGGTACACAATGGCCTACTCTTCCGAAAAGCGGAACAGGGTTTAACATGTGCGCAAGATGTTCTGCGTGCGTTCGCACACGGGGCCTCGGTTTATAGTCTCATCCGTCCCTGCGTCTGTCTGCCTGAGCGTGTGAAGTGACTGGATGTGAGGGACTGTGCAGGCACACACAGGAGTTCTCCAGTTTTCCAGGAGCGCCGTACTGAAGTGACCAAGGCTGTGGATCCACTGCACTGCGAGGTCAGCACTGTGAGGTCAGCACTGGGCATCAGTGACGGCAACAGCGCATTGCAGCCTGCACAGCTTCCATGTCGGAATGCACAAGCATTTTCTCAGCACTGCACGTCGAGACCTGAATGCCGCGAAGGTGGCCACAAAGGCTACACACCGGTAATAATTTGGGGGTCATGTAGTATCTTCTATAGAGTGCGAGTGGGAAAAAAAAATGTTGGTGATTTTCACAGATTTTTTTAAGCATGCAAAAATGAACTGTGCACTTGTTTGCACACACTTATGCACACACACACTCGCACACACAGATGCGCTCTCGCGCGCACACACACACACACACTCACACACACAAACAATAGCGGTTTCAAATCCACGTGTATTTTTCACATCGTTTGCTGACTACATTTCTTTTTTCAAATGAAAA
>CM054167.1:37394374-37401874 GCA_028751875.1 Rapana venosa | reverse complement strand
CAGCCATGACAAGCTCTGAACATAAACAACCTGCACTCTCCTTTATAGGAGAAAAAAATCCTCTGAAGTCGGAGTAGGGCTGACTATGTGGCGAGGTGCTTGAAAAGAGTCATACACGCAAACTTCTCACCCAGTGTGTACTTCCTATCTCACAGTGATTCCCAGGTGGGATGATGAGTGAGGCAGAGTGTGGCATGTTCTGGGTGACCCCCAGGGTGTAAAGCTGGGGAACGCACAACAACAACAACATCTGCCTTCTCGGCCCAGCGCAGTGCATTGTCGCTCCTATGACGGACAACAGTGGCTGCCTGAGCCTTCAATGACGAAGAAGAAATCAACTTCGTTTAACAAGATGCTCCACGTATGTTGGCCAAGAACATGCACCACTGACCAACACCGAAGTGACCACAGTAGGGCAGGGCCTATCTGGTGTGGGGCCTCGCGGCTCTCTGCGGCCTTCTGAAGCCTGGAGATGTAACGCAAGCAGCATGATGAGCCTAGCCGTGGCTGGAGCGGAACGATGGGAATATGTGGTGTGAACAGCAGGACAGGAACAGTATGGAACATGAGGCAGCAAAATCAAACTGACATGGAAGTAGATAATCTATCTATCTATCTATCTATCTATCTATCTATCTATCTATCTATCTATCTATCTATCTATCTATCTATCTATCTATCTATCTATCCGTCCCGTAGTCTGACGACCGTGGGGGCACCCTCAAAGACTCAACAACCAGTTCCCTCCATTCCTCTCTCCGTTCTGCCTTTCTCAGGGTTTTGTTGAGTTCTAGGCCTGTCCATGCGCTGATGTTATCCTCCCAGCTCTTCCTTGGTCTGCCTCTTCTTCTTCCTCCTTGGACAGTGCCTTGTAAAACTGTCTTTGCAAGTCCTTTGGATCTTGTGACATGCCCCTACCATTTAAGTTTACGCTTTTTCACGATCGTTAGAAGGTTCTCAAAGGGTCCAATGAATTGCTGGATTCTGTTATGCGCGCTTTCGTTGCTTATGTAGTCTTTGTAGGAGATGCCAAGGAGTCTCCGAAAGCATCTCATCTCCACCGCCTGTACTCTTCTCTCCAAATCTGCAGTCAGGGTCCATGATTCACAGGCATACAGAAGTAGATAAACAAACAAATAAACCCATACCTAGCTGAATTAACTACATGACGATAATACTTGGCTGAATAGAAAAGTCCTATGCACACGGACACTCAAAATTTCCACGTATGGCTTGTAAGTAAAACTCGATAGGCTTTACAAATCTTAAACGTGCTATTTTGGTCTTCAACATAATGGTATACACACAAAGAGAATTAAAGCACTGGCAAGTCTGCACACAGGCTAATCTGGGAATTAGTCGAATTAACGTTGGACAAAATTATGTCCTTTTAGTCTGCAAGAAACTGTTAGTGTTTTTTTTTAACCCCCAAGACCATAATTCGAAAATCAAAAACCTACTGTACTCTTAGCTATAGCTTTTTAAGAGAAAAAAGAAAAAAAAAAGGGGGGGGGGGGTAAAAAAAAAAAAGACGAAAAATACAGAAAAAATGAATAAAAAGCAAGAAATGTCGAAAAAGAGAAAGAAAATGGGAGGGAGGGGATAACGTGGGATTAGAGCAGAAAAACAAACAAATCAACAAAACACAAAAGCAAACTTGTCCACAACTCTGACTTGAAGTCCTGTTCCCAATGAATAGAAGCACACACATTTCTTTTCAGTGCATAAGAAAGATTCAATTTTCTGCTTGTGACAAAGTACATAAAACCACTCCAGTACACATCACCATATAACACGTTTATAAAATCATTGACTTGCTCCGTGTGGCAATACGGTCAACATACATGATACACACCATAGTGCATACGCATTGCCCAATTTGTGAAACCAAAGGCCAATAAAAACAAAACATGTATAGCAAAAAACTATTTCGGTTTTTCTACGTGCACAACATGATTTCTATAACGTGCACAACCACCTTCCTAAACAGCGCAACACAGATATGCAAGAAATCCACCTAAAATTGAAGAAAACTACAGTGCGACCTAATTAACACAACAGGATTTAACATGTACTTTTTTTTCTCCGTTTTCATTTAGTATTTTGGTTTCTAACTGTAAAACCGCATGAAAATACGCTTAAGACATCTCCTTCAAGTCAGCTAGTCAAGACTGATAATAAGGCTTTTGCAAGGGAAGGCGTGTTTCTAGGTGTGCACTTCTTCCTGACTCCCTGCTACTCTGTGCTCTGTTTTCCAAGCTGGGAGAAGGCAGTTACCACATACTTGTCAATTCACAGGGTTACATTCAAGTTCCAGGGTTTTTATACAAAGAAAAAAACCAACTATTGTAATATTCACAGCAAAACAACACACGGCCTTCCTTCTTCATGCCTTATTTACACATTCTCACATAACCCTGCTCTCTCTCTTAATTAGAAATCTCTCCGCTGCAAGGAGGAAAACAACAACAACAACAACAACAGCAACAACAAAACCCCTCTGAAGTCTCTGGACTAATATACCGCTGAGGACGCAGAACTTGCACACCAAACATGATCATAATCCTCGATTCCATTCTTAGTCAAAACACGAAAATTAATTAAGCACATAAATTAACTTTGTTGGGGAAAAAAACTACATTAAAACAATTTGAAACTAAGTAGTTGTTTAACTGCGATCTTTTATTTCTTAGAAAGATCTTTGAAATATGTCAAAAAGAAAAAAAAAACATCAGGGATAATTATACCCACACTAATTGACATAAAAGGGTCAGATAGACCCTATTTCTGCTTTTCTGAGATCTGTGCCATTTGTGACCTTTCATTGAAAGCGAAAGTATGTTTTACAAACACAGAAAGGGCATTTCTCTCAAGCTTTACCAATATCAACACAGCAATATTTTTCCTCATGCCTTATCATCACATACATAATCAGGTATAGCAAGTAGTTCAAATTTAAAACCAATGATAAAAGTATTGTTAAATAAACCTTTCATACTAAAAATATCTTGATTGCTCAAAATAACAGCAAAGCACGTGACTCGAGTTTCTAAAAAAAAACCACCAACAGCAAACATCCCCTCTTTTTCCACAAACTATTTTCGCCTTTCCAGGAACACATGATCAAACCTTTTCGAAACAACATCCTGACACCTTTATCAAATGTGAAAATCTAGCACTAAAAGCAGCAGTCTATATCGCGCAGAATGAATGTCTGTCAAGAGGTGCCGCCGAATCCTTCCAGAATAAGCTTTTGTACACAAACCTCTGTGAAGAAAGTAAAAGTAAAAAAAGCACCAACACCAGAAGACACCGCTCTTTAACAGAAAATGAAATAATCCTGCTCTTGTAAGCACGCTATGTAACTGCTACTGCATTCACTGACATTGTCACAACTTTTCACAAAATTCTAGACCTAGAACAGTGCTTTCACAGAATGCAAAAATATTCTGTTTTGTGCTGAATCCCAGGAAGGCAGAAAATTAACATCCCCCCCCTCCCCCGCCCACCACACCAAAAAAAAATTAAAAAATTAAAAATCCAAAAGATCCTGAAGTATCCACAGCCAGAGAAAGACGCCAGAAGAAAGAAACGGTCACAACCCGCAGTGAAGCAGCTGGGTGTTCAACAGAAAGCACAAGTCATCCTGTTATCAATTATCCATGGCAAAAAACAAAAGCAGCTCTACATCAGATTCACAGCCACAATCCTCCAGTCAAGCAGCGGAAACAACGCACTGCTTCCACCTTGTCCCAAGCTGAAAGAAGACACGAAACCAGGAAAGCATCCCTGCCTCCCTCCCTGCTTCCCTCCCTCAGCTGTTCAGCTCATGTCGTACTTCTTGAAGTGTTCCTTCAACGCCTCGTGGTACTCCTGGTTGGTCTGCTGGTCCAGGGAGGCCGGCCTCTTCTTGCTGCGCTGTTTGCTGTTGCGGCGCCGGAAGGCGTTCTTGAGGCTCCTGAAGGGGTTGGAGTCGGACCCTCCCGGGGCGTCCTGGCTGGTGGGGCTGGGGTTCATGGAGACCCGCTCCATGGGCAGCATGGTCATCTTCTCCATGTTCAGGCTCAGCTCCACCCCGGACAGCGAGTGAGGCCGTTCCTTGAGGCTGGCGGGCGACACCTCCTGGTCTGAGGGCGAGGCCAAGGACTGCGGCATGGAGGTGGACTTGGCCAGTTTCCCGTACACGTCCTGGCCGCTGTGGAAGGCGTCCTCCTCCTCCTCCTCGTCGCTGTGGAAGCTGTGGCGGCTGAGCGGGGTGCCGAGGTGCTGGCAGGACTGGGGGGTGTGGGGAGACCGCCACAGAGGCGGCTGGGGAGGGCAGTGCTGGCAGCCGGGCAGGGGGGACTCGTCCTTGCCTTTCTCCGCCTCGCTGGAGACCTCGGGCAGGTCGTTGAGGTGGAAGGGGTAGTCGATCAGACTCTTGCACCTCTCCTTGCGCTCCGCCTGGCGCGCCTTCTTCAGCTCGTCGCTGCACACGCCTTCGCCGCCCTTTCGGCCAATGTCCGGGGAGACGCCGCGCTGCCCGCCAGGGGTGAGGTTCTCCTGACTGCCGTAGCGCAGGCTGCCCTCCACCAGCGTGTCCAGCGAGGTCGGCCGGTGCAGCTCCAGGCTGCTCTTGTGCCGCCGCAGCTTGTCCTTCACCGACCCGAAGCGAACCTTCTGACCTTTGTCCTTGTTCCTGAGAACGACCGGGGCGGGCCCCCCAGCTCTGGCGCCTTGCTCTCCCTCTTCCGCGCAGCCCCCCGGGGTGGAGATGCCGTTGCCCCCGGAGTAGCCGTGCACCTCCTTGAGGGCCGCCAGCAGCCTGGCGTTCTTGGAGGCCAGGTCCTCGATGGCGGACTTCTGCCTGCGGATGACGTCGTCCTTCTCGTGCAGGAGTTCCAGCACCTGCCGCTGCTCCTGCCTCATCTGGGCCTCCAGGTACAGCAGGTGGGACAGCAGGGCCGACATGCGGTGCTCGTGCTGGCTGCGCACGTGCTGCATGGCGCGCTCTTTGCCGCGCAGCTGGGTGCGCAGGGCCACCACGGCCAGGTTGGCCCTCACCTGCTGCTCGTACAGCGAGGTCTGCAGCCGCTGCACGCTGCCTGCCTGCTGGCGCACCTCCTCCCTCAGGAACTGCACCTCCTCCGCCATCTGCGCCCACAACACAGACAAGCAGAAGGTGAGGGTCACGTCACTCTGTCTAGGAGTCAACAACACTTGGGAGAAACACAAGGACTGTAGACATGGAATTAGTTAAATAATAATAATAATGGAATTTATATAGCGCTGAATCTTGTAGAAAAACAAACAAATTGAAGCGCTTGCACTCAATCATTTACAGGCATGCAACTCTCCTTAAACATAATGAACAACAGATTCCAAAAACCATGCGCGCGCACGTATGCACGCATGCACGCACACACACACACACACATGCACACACACACACACACACACACACACACACACTCGGAACAACACTTAGAAGGTGAAAAATGCTGTTGAAAATTAGGGACAGACATTTGGGGGGAAAGTCTCAGGTAGGAAATACGTGTGTTTTGAGGCTGGATTTGAAGGTATCAAGTGAAGGCTTTTGTCGAAGTGCAAGAGGGAGGTCATTCCAGGTGGATGGACCAGAAACACAGAAGGAGCGACGGCCAACAGTGGTTTGTTTGAATCTGGGTGTTCGAAGACATCTGCGGCTGAACGAAGGGAACGGGATGGAGTGTACAGATGAAGACAGTTACAGAGATAAGGGGGTGCAGATTTGTGGAGACATTTGAAACAGAGGGTATTGATTTTATACTCCAGTCTTATATATGTATATCTGTACGGTTTTGCTTTAGTTTTCCTTTTGAATTTTTTGACCGATTTGTGTCGTATATTATTTCCTGGATTTTTTTTCTTTCCGTTTAGGTAAAAAAGGTACGGTAAAGGAGTCCCATAACCTATAAGGTCGTAGGGGAGCGAGGCGTCAGAGACCTCACTTCTCTAGGGGCCAGCATATTGAGGGCGGCGCCCATCTCCTCTCCCTCGCTGCTTTACCTTCCCTGACCCTAAAGAAACGGGCAGGTACCCATTTACAGCTGGGTGAACTGGGGGAACTGTACTGAAGCCAAGGCGCGCAAACGGTCACCCATCCAACTGGTAACCACGCTCGACGCTGCTTAACTTGGCTGGGGGAAAGCGAGTGCTCCGACCACTGAGCTATCTCCGTTTAGGTAACTGTTTGTAAAGAGTTGTGGTGTGATTCATTGTTCCATGGCTGCTTTAAGAACTACTACCGAGGAAACAAAACATGCTCGGGTGTTGGTTTGGCAGGGTGTTTGAATGCTTTTTTCTGTGTTTATTTTTTTTATTTATTTATTCTTTTATGTCGAGGATAATGGAATAAGCTCTTATGTGCTTTTGTTACATCCAGTCCCCGTGTGTATGCGGTTTTGTAAATTTTTTTCATTCGTTCCCACCGGCACACAATGGCCTACTCTTACGAAAAGCGGAACAGGATTAATGGTGTGCTCAAGATGTTCTGAGTGCGTTCGCACACGGGGCCTCGGTTTATAGTCTCATCCGAAAGACCTGCTTGTTTTGTTCGTCTCTTTGTTCTTGAAGATAATATATCTTTTTTCTCTCTGTATGTCCTAAATCTAGCTTTTCTTTACTTCTGTACCAAACATCATGTACAGATGTCAGCAGCTTCCAACAGAATGCAGTTCCAACAGAACGCCTCTCCCTTCCACTCCACTCCCCTCCCCTCCCCTCCCCTCCACTCCACTCCCTCCCCTCCCCTCCCTCCCACTCCCTTCCCCTCCCCTCCCCTCCCTCCCACTCCCTTCCACTTCCCCTCCCCTCCCCTCCCCTCCACTCCCCTCCCCTCCCCTCCCCTCCCCTCCCCTCCCCTCCCCTCCGCTCCACTCCCCTCCCCTCCACTCCCCTCCCTTCCACTCCACTCCACTACCGCAAAACTCCTTTGGGTCAGACTACAAACCGAGGCCCCCAGTGCAAACGCACGCAGATCATCTTGCACACACGTTCAAAACCTGTTCTGACTTTTGAAAGAGTAGGCCATTTCGGGCCAATAAGAACGGATGTCAAAAGTTTTTTTTAAAAAACCAAAAAACCAACCCCTCCCCCTGAAACACACACATGCACAAAGGAGTCCCATAACCTATAAGGTCGTAGGGGAGCGACGCGTCAGAGACCTCACTTCTCTAGGGCCAGCATATTGAGGGCGGCGCCCATCTCCTCTCCCTCGCTGCTTTACCTTCCATGACCCTAAAGAGGGCAGGTACCCATTTACAGCTGGGTGAACTGGGGGAACTGTACTGAAGCCAAGGCGCGCAAACGGTCACCCATCCAACTGGTAACCACGCTCGACGCTGCTTAACTTGGCTGGGGGAAAGCGAGTGCTCTTACCACTGAGCTATCCCGTCCACATGCACAAAGGTGAACGTTTTTAGACCCCATCCCCGCAGTCGGAATGTTGGGGACAAACGGTCGCATACACAAAATCTCATC